>JAPKLX010000376.1:51147-92417 GCA_026898415.1 Leonotis leonurus | reverse complement strand
CCCCCCCCCCCCCCCCCCCATACACCAAACCTTGCTCTTTCGGGACCAACAGAGGGTATATGCGATTGAAGTTCTTATTTGGGAAAAGAGGACCTACTTAAGAACATGTGTAGCGACAGAACTAGTAATGGATAAATCCGTCTTTAGGTTATAATATAAATTAAATATAATTATTAATTTATTTATTACATTAATGACGGATCTAACGACAGACAATGTACCGACAAATATTTCCATTGTTAGGTTTGTCGTTAAATTTGGCGCCAACATAGCTCGAAGCAATTTGTCGTTAAGGTTTTCGTAGTGAATCCGTCGCAAGGTAGGCGTTGGACATGACTCTGTCGCCAACTCCGTCGTTATTCTTTGATATTTTTGTAGTGTACAATCAATCAAATAACCTACAAATTTTATGGTCACAATTTGGCAATCCATTATCTACAAAAATAAATTACACATAAATTTATTTGGGTATTAGCTAAAATGACTCAAATAGACGTTTTTTCTAGTAAAAAATGATACCAATATTTCAAATAAATCCTATAAAAATTATTTATTGTAAACTGTTGGTGTACAACACATAAACCGCTGGACGTAACCCTATCAGTTTATGTTTTTTATTCAGCAGTCCAACAAAATATGTTTTTAATTATTTATTTTGCATATGAAAATCATGATGTCACGTTAACTTAAATTAACATTAAATTAATCAAAATAAATAACCAAGTTTTGGATTTAAAATTGTATTAAAGTCTGTGTTATCTTTAAATATATAACATTATATTGTCAAACAATATAAAAGCTTATCTATAACAACATACTTCATGTACCACTCGCAATACATATTAATATAAATCAAGTACCTTATTTATTTCTACAATATAAAGCTCATTCAAGTCAAATTTAATATATTACTAATGTAACACTTTGAGTTTTTCGAGTTTTTAGGTTTTGCTGAAAATATTATATGTACGGAGTGAGGATTTTGATGAAATTATTAATGATATATATAATACAAACATAATAATCCAAAATTAAAACAATCAATTACTCAATTATTAGTCAAGAGTGTGTGCAAGATATGTGTAAGATTTTATGTGTTTTTCTATATTATTTAAACAAAATGAGTACTTTCTACAAGCATGTCAATCTTGTGGGTTTCTTTGACATCCAACTTTAACAAAGTGAGTAGCTTTAACTAGGTTGTCACGGTAAGCTATACTTTATTAAAATTATAATATCTTATACCTTACATTTATCTTCGGTATGAAAAATTTAATATTGTTATCTTACCATACTTTTCGGTATACCTTACTTTCGGTACATCTTACCTTAGTTCAATATACATTTCTTTCACGGTATACCAAAAAACTTATTTATTTAAAATATGTTCATACATAAAATATAATGAACGATACCTTAAGAAACATCAAATTATACAAGAACATACTGAGAATTATATTTCTAATAACATAATTTTGGCAATGAACCATTAATATCAAATAAATTACCAAAATATTAAATAACTATATTATTATATTATTATATAATTAACTAGATTTAGATATATGAATCATAACATTACTAATTTTTCTTCATATATGCATGATATATTATAATAAATTACCTAATTAAATACATTTTCATTAATTTTATATTACAACTTATACTTCTTTTGTCCCGTTAATTAACGACTCATTTTTCATTTTGAGATGTCCCACTAATAAAGACGTATTTCCTAAATGGTAAAAATTACACCTGGGCTACTTATTGTTTCTTGTGATAATACGTAAAACTATCCATTTTTAAAATGGTACAAGCATAAAATACTCAAAAGTTAAGTTACATGTCAAAATTACCCATTTTTTTTAAAAAGTGTAAGATTCTCTTACACATGCATTGATTTTTGAAAAAGTAGATTGTTATATTATTAATTATGCTTTCATTATTATGTTTTGATACCAAAGTCAAATTTTCTCTTTAAAAACTAACTCAAAATCTCTCTCAAATATCAAGACATCCCTCGGTTTTAAGCTCGAGCTCATCCATTTGAAGTTATTTTTGCGATATAATCAGGTATTTACACATTAATCTGTATTTCATTAGGTAGAAATCAACAACCGCTCACAAAATAGCAACCATCGTTGGTCTCCTAACCAACGGTGGATGCTCATTTTGCACGCTAGACCGGCGGTTGTACTAGATATAGATAGAACACAATATTCCAATATAAATCATGTACAACCCCTCACAAACCATGCATCCACCGCTGGTATACAGGCCAGCGGTGGTTGCTCTATTCTCATGTTACACGAGCAGTTATCCTTGAAATACGTATAGAAATACATTTCCAACCTATATCAAGCACAACCTCCCACAAAATATCATCCACCGCCGGTATACTGGCCAGCGGTTGTTCTGTCGGTTGTTGGTTTCACAACGCTTTCAGTTTATTAGTTGAAAGTGTATCAACTACTCTAAGTGAAAATTTGCGGAAGCTAAAGTAGAAGACACGAGATAATTTTTGCGTAGGTTATCAATTAATAACCTACACGGAAGCCTTACGACCAAAAAGAATAATCAAAACAAGTGTTGTGCTATTACAATGTTTAGCACCACAATAACATCAACACTAGTACTAAAATACTAAATGTATGTTCTTACGAGCTAAGAGCATACACAATCAAAACTACGAAATTAATCTGCAAAAGTACATCTATCTAATGAATGAATATCACGAGTACTTATAGATAGACTATACTGGCTTGGATCCATAAATGTAGCAACTATACGGCCCATGTCTCCATAATTCTCGCAGTTTGTTGTGCTCCGCAAATCTGCCTGGAATTGTGGAACTACTTCAGTCAGTTGTTAACTCCGAGATTTGTGGAACAGAATTCCACTTCAGCATAAGATTCTCAACCGCCTTAGCGAGACTCGGTCTTCTCCCTAGTTTTCATAACCTCCAAGTCTTCGCTTGTCTTTCAAGAGACGCCAAGTCAGCTTTCCATGTGGCTGTGGGTTTGGATGCTAAGGTCAACAACAACATTCCTGTGAAGAAACACAAAAACACATATGTTAGGTCAACATTCCAAATAACATCAGACTTAAAAACACCTAACATTAGTCTTCTTAGTTTCTCATTTCTTATATTTTTTGATGCAGATGGATGAATACATGTACGTGAACGTGAAAATCGGAGGATCTTGTGTCGGGTGTACTTACACGAATGGCGAGGAGAGGATAACACCCTTACCGATGAAAAAAATCACAATATCTTGTTTGAGAGGTTTTATTGAAAACATGTGGAGTTAACTTTGCACACAATATGAGATCTCCTATCTGTCGAGATTGAGGAATGGTCTGCTTATCAAATTTCGAATGACCAGTGATCAAGAACTCCAAGTTCTGTGTAAGAACCACCCGTTTCTGAAAGTGTATGTCTATTTGGCAGTGTTACTTATAATAAAGGCGGGACATTGTGCAATACAGACTGGATGGATGATATCGACGACATCAGAAGGGTCGCTACATCTTCTGAATGATTTAACGAACCTACTAAAATTCATGATCTGAACATATGTCCAGATGAAGATGGTGACGATGATGATGATGGTGATGAGGATTATGTTATTTCTAACGTGCTATTCCTCACAGTAACTATGGTGGACTGCCGACATACCTACATTTTTCATAAGTCAACCACTCAGTGTGTTGTCACATCAAAGAACATATTTTAATGAAGAAAGTACGAGAATATCAATTTGGATGTACGGTGAATCATTCCAAGTATGGCAAAACACTGGGAAAACATGTGAAAGGTGGAATAAGACGCATTATAGGCAGCGCGTGTAACATCAACACTGCTATGCATTTAATGCAGCCATTAATGCAACGGAGAAGGACTTCTCTCTCTAACGGATAGTTCCAATCATGGTTCTATAAATACCACCTTCACTTCCAGAATTGAGTACGAGAATTCAAGCTTTCAAATCTGCCATTACTCTGCTCAAATTTCTTCAAGCTATCAACGTTCAAAACACTCTTTCACCAACCTAGAAATCTCTCGAGTGTTTACTTTGTTTGAAGAATATATTTCTGAAAACTTGTTTTATAAAATCAAAGTTAGGATCTAATTTTGATCCAGTTGTAACCCTAGATAGTAGTTCTCTATCTTTGGGAAGAAAAAGTGTAATCACAAGAAATTATCTAGTTTTGATAATTCTTGTGCCTCGTACTCAACGAGTAAAAAGAAAGGAGAAAGTTTAGTGGATTATCGATCTAGTTCTTGATCGAGCCGTGGACATAGGGAAAGTTTATCCCAAACCACGTTAACTACTTGCATTCTTTAATTTCTAGTTTACCATTCATCATCTTCTTCACATTCTTACATAAAACTGTCGGTTTAAGATTTTGAGTAAAGAAAACGTTTTTCATTAAACAAGAGCATTAACCACGAATTCCGCACACAACATAAATTGAGTTTAACTTATAAAGTTACTCTTAATCTTTGTTTTTCACAACATAAGGTTATACTTGAGTAAGATTAATTCTTCCTAACAAGAAGAGTTTACCTTGCTACCCAAATTAATATTAATTGACTAGTTAATATTATTTTTAATAATATTAGTTGACTAATTAATATTAATTGACTAATTAATATTAACTATCAATTCAATCAACATATACAACTAAAGACAATAACATATTATTTCTAATAAAAAACAAACATCTTTAATGTCACAAAGACTAAATATATGTGAAGCTACAACTTTACGATACAATTTAACATGGTTATTTCCCCAAGAGACAGTTGGCCATCCACTGATTAGTCATTCGACGGTCATGCAAGCCATTGGACCGCAACTGTGACTATCTCTGTGACTGAACTGTCGGACATCTTCACCAAGCTTCCACATGAATGGCTGATCACTATTGCTGACATTTTACTTGTTCTTCGTAAAATAACCAACAATCCTCATCGTGATTGGGAGACAGTAACATAGTGGCCTCAACACTCTTATTCGGGAATTTTGAACTTCTATAGTAATTGTATGAATATTAGAGTCATACAACGTCAATGTACGACTTGACAAATCAGCAACTACAACTACAAAATGATGTTGAACACATATAGGAAAAATCACCTACAATAAGAAAATATGCATATATCAAATATTAATTAAAAACTAGAAACGTGCATATAATACTTATTAATAATTAAAAAAAATAGAAATTAGAAAATATACTTTTGTCGCATTCCACCACTCGAACACGTGGATCCCGATCTTTTGCCATGAATCACCTCCAACAACCCCAATGTTGGCTCCCAGTTGAGGTCTATGTAACTCTCAACGAAATGTCATCGCTCGAAGTGGATCCATTTATTCTTCGTATCCGCAAGGCAAGCATCATACTCACACTCTATTGTCGTCTGCAAAATCAATGTCATTTAAATAAATACAACTACAAATAAGAAAATTAATACTATTTATATCTTATTTAGTTAATAACTTACGAAAAACTCGGTTTTACAAATGATGGTTCTCCACTTCATTTGATCGGGATAGATGTTGTCTCCACGGTGTCATCATATACAGGTCTTCCGTCTGTAAAAAATAAAATATGTCATTAAGCCATAAAATGTAATGTTAAATGAAACTCGACTTTAGAGGTTATTTACCTCCGAAAAGAAATCTTCCTCTACGTCCATCATCTGTTTGAATCATCCAACTGTCAAAAGATACTTAGTCTCGAGGGTATTCACTGACTTATTCTGAGACATCCTTCTAAAACGTTTGAATTTTGCGCATGTCTCGTCATCTAAATAAACAGGCTCATGTGGAGGCTCGTAGTGAAGTTCTTCCACAAAAATTTCCTCTAAGGGCACGTATTCACTATCAATGTGCCCCATCGCGGGTAACTTAAAATTAATACGTAAAATTAGAAAACTAAAACTAAACATGATAAAATAATAATTAATTAAAGAGAAAACAAAACAAAATTACATGTTCAGGTTGAAAATCAAATGTGGAATGCCAGATGGTCACATATGGAGTATCGATTGTAGAGCTCGGCATCATCGAGTTGGCAGGCTACACGTCCGGAAAAGGCATCGCCGATGGATCACAGGTACTCGACGGCGCATATGATATGCCAGACTAGGGGATATCTAATCCAAACGCCCGAGCCAAGTCCTCGACAGCTAAAATGAAAATCGAACATGAGCTAGGGGGTATGATAACATATGTGTATATCGGCTTGGGCATTGATGCTATCTATCCGGAGAAGATGGTCGAGCATTATCATCATCATCTATTGCAGCATATGATGGATGAGTTGAGTCAGTAATCGGCGGGCTACATCTCCGAGTATCTATCACCGAAGAACTGCGTCGTGACCCGCCGCACATCATCTTTTCGACAAGATCCTTCATCCACTTCTTCAACCAGCTCTCTGAGTCCCTCATATCCTTCCGTATCTGGTCCATTCAGGAATTGATATGCGCATGCATCCGTCTCTCTAACGCAGTGAAATCGGACTGTCTGATGTGTCCTACATCATTGGTGGAACGTCTCGGAGGAGAAGCACCTCCACTGCTATTGGACGATGAATCTGTGGGAGGCAGTCTGGTATGCTTCCCTCTGTCCAGACGACGTTGGGGTGGTCTCTCTGCCGGCTCAATTGACTTCAGTATCTCCTCAACCACGGGAGGTCTGGAGCTCCGTGTAGATCGAGGACCATGAACCTCCTCGATCACAATAGGTCGTGCCGGCTGTCTCGCACGACGCTGATCTGGACGCTCAGTCCTCGCTGTAAGGCTTGTCAATGGAGCATATTGCACCGAGATCGGATTCAGGCACATACAGACAGGGTCCACGGTAGCTCTCTCTCGTCCTCTTTGAGCTCTATGTTGATCATATCATATACCTGCATCAAACACGAACATTGTAAGCATATTAATTAACAAATAACAATATCAGATAAAAATTAATATAGATCTAATTATTAAATTACCTCCAAGCCCTCATAGAAATCGTGCAAATCATGCGTATCAGGGCTTTTCAGAAAATTCCATCGAAGACATCTTGAATACATCGTTCCCACAGGGCAGCCCGACATCATCTCCCAACCTGAGAATCACCTCGAATCCTCATATCATCAATATTCATGCCAGACCGTAAAAGTGGTACTTTTTTGTTGTCCGAAATCTTCCTCAAATAGTTCCGAAGGATCTTGAACGAGTATGCACCCCATGGATACCGGTAGAATCTCTCCATGTCATCGGCTAGTGTCCAAAGCCACGGGAACACTATCTTCTCAAGGTTGGTCTTGACAAAAATTGGGCCCAAGGCCAAATAATAAAAATATGCCCTTTATTTATTAATTTTTTTGTCAAGAAAAATATTTTATTAATAAAATATGAAAGAAAGAAAAATATAAAAGGTAACAAAACATTCTAGGTAAAAAGTTTTTTAATAACATAATAGTAAAGAAAAAAAATCGTTCATTAATAAATATGTAGAAGATTATATTTTATTAATTATAAAAGTGACTTCTCCTTACTTTCTGAGATGCAAAATCGTTTATAATATCATTTGCATCAATACTTTCTAAAATATCTTTTTCAATACATAAAATTGCCAAATTATTCAATCTTTCTTGCGACATGGTCGATCTCAAATATGTCTTCAACAATTTCAACTTTGAGAAGCTCCTCTCCGCAGATGCAAAAGTTACAGGTATGGTCTACAAAATTCTATAAGAAATAGGAATACAATCTGCAATTTTCACAAATTCAAGAATTTCAGTATGAGACATTATTTTACTTGGTGAGGTGATTTGTAATATTTTTAATTCCATAAATAAATTATTCAAGTCAATATCAAATAAATTACCATGAGTAAGAGCCGAAACTAAATTGACACAATAATTTCTTAATTCATCTTTATCCAAAGATTTTAAAACTTTCGAATCAAAAAAAAAACCAAATATATGTCTAAATGAATTCATTTGTTCAAATCTATGTTTTAAAGAAGTAATAGCCATGTCCACGACAACTATAAAATATTCAATTCTAAATAACTCTTCAGGTGATAATAAAATTTCATTACTTTCTGTCTCGTCAAATTGTTTCTTCTTAATGTTACGACGTTTTAGTGGAAATATTGGCTCTACATTCATACCAAAGGCAAGTTTTTTGGTAATAGTCAGACTTCTATCATAATCCTTATTCCTATACTTTTCAAAATATAACATTAAATCTTCTAATTGTTTCATGACAGAGTCAATGCACGTATGTTTTGATTGCAATTTCTTACTCACCATATTTACTGCAAATAAAATGTTATGACAAATAATCATACCAAGTAAAAATTCAAAATTTTCTATTGATGTAACCAAACTTTCAAATTGGATTTTTGACTTTGCATCATCACAAATATCACATAAGTTTAATAAAACATCTCTTAATTCAACACACTGAAATCTAATTGCATGAACACTATTAATATGATTTTCTCAACGTGTGTGTGATAAAAATTTAACAATTAAGCCTTTGACATTATCAAACAAAACTTGCCACCATTTTGGTGAGCTCGAAAATAATGTATATATGCATTGTACTATTCCAAAAAAATGAAACTGCCTTAACACAAGAATGTGTCATATCACTAAGAGTAAGATTAAGGCTATGACAAGCACATGGCATGTATGATGCTCTCGGATTAATTTCTAGCAATCTCTTGTGAACTCCTTGATGTTTTCCTTTCATATTGGAACCATTATCATAGCATTGGCCTCTAATATTTTCAATATTAAGATCAAATGATTTTAATACATTTAATAATTCATTAAAAAGTCCAAAACCAGACGTATCACTCACTTTTAAAAATTCCAAAAAATATTTTTCTATTTTCACTTTGTTAAATGACATATCAACACAACGTATTATCAAAGACATTTGTTCTTTATGACTTATATCTGATGTACAATCAATAATCACAGAAAAATATTTTGCTTCCTTAATTTTTTTGAGGATGATACTTCTAACATTATCAGCTAAGAGATAAATTAAATCATTCTGAATTGTATGTCCAAGATAGTGATAATGAATTTCATTATTTTGTTGCGCCTTATATGATCTTGCATCACAACATCAAACTCACCAATCATTTCAATTAACCCCAAAAAGTTACCATTATTATCTTGATAAAATTTCTAGTTAAAACCACGAAAAGGCAAACAATGTTAAGAAAGACATTTTATAACTGCTATTATTCTAGTTAAAACTTGTCTCCAACGATCTTTTTCGTTGCAAGTTTTCGTCAATTGTTTTACTTTTATCCAATCTCATTCTCAATTCATTCCAAGATTTCATATTAGTAAGATGTTCTATAGAATTTTCATGCTCTTGAAGTCATTCACTAATATGTTTCCAATCTCTATATCCATCATTTGCTAAAGAACTTGTGTTACTTATATTTTTAAATAATTTGCACCAAAAGAAATACACTCTATCAACATGTTTACTATAGACCAGCCACTTTCGATCAGTCGTCTCTCCATTACTTAACTTTCTTACATAATGAGTATAAGAAAAATGTCTAGAGATATTGTCTTTAGGAAACACTAAATTCATTTCTCTTATCGGTCCTTTTTCGATTAAAATATCTTGTGCACTATTATCAATATTATCCCAATTTCTCGAATCGTATATATCAATATTTTCACATTCACTCGGTTTATCTATATTTTCAACAGGCTCATCAACATTATTCGCATTAGAATGTTCTGCATTTTCAATAACATTTTTAACAAAAAAATTTTCTATATCACCCGCTTGTGATTTAGTAAGTTCTTTAATTCTTTTTCTTTATTTTCTCTTCTGACTTCCAGATAGATGTTTATTAGACATCATATTTACTACTCAGTCTTCTCACACTATTAGTATCAAATATTCACTGCTCACAATATCAATATCAAATATTCACTACTCACAATATCAATATTAAAGGTAAAATTTTATAAAAGAAAGATAGCACATGTGATTTACTGCTTTTCACGTATCGAAAGAAGAAGCATCCAAGATTTTCATGGGGATGTCTGCAGACTGCAAATTACAAAGAATAGAAGAAAAAATAATTGAACAAACGAAATTTGTAACAAATTTGATTACAAATTGATAAAAAAAAAATATGTAATTACTTACTTATATTTTCTTCTTTCTCACTTCAGGATGGGAGAAACTAGAAAGCGCTAATGTAAATTTCAATTAAGAAGGAGATTAAACAATGTATGAATTCAACAAGATTTTAGAAATATATATATATATATTGTGATTTAACGGTAAAATATATTGGAAGAAAAAAAAATATGAAAGTTAGAGAGTTGCAGAACGTTGGAAGGAAAAAAAAAATCAAAATTCTTTTATAGTGTTGGAAAAGAAGAAACATAATAAAGAGATAATAAAAATAGACGGCGCTTAAGTTAATTATATGTAATTATTAAGTTGGATGACCTTAAAATTTAAATAAAATTAATGAATCATTCACTGTTGGGCATGATTTAATACTTTAACAAATTTAAAAATATTGATTGGATATATATATATATAATACATATAATATAATATTTTTGGGTCCCCTAAATTTATGGGCCCTGGGCCGTCGCCCATGATGGATCCCCTTCAGGGCCGGCCCTGTTAATCTTCTGGCCGTCATGCCCGAAGACGAAGGTATAGGCCAGGAGCACGTGGGCAATGCCGAGGTAGATATTATCATTGGCGCCAAGGATGTGTCTTCCTCCTTTGAAGCAGTTGACCAAGTCCGCAACGGTCATACAGAGATCATCGCCGCACACGATCTTGAACAGACGTACGTTGCTCGGATCGCAGGGGGCGTATTATCGAAGTTCGACTACCCAAATCTCAAAACCTTGATTAGGGGCATGGTCCCGCGACGTGATCTTCACATCAGACGTGTTGATGTGGAACCAAAAACCGCGCACTGAACAGATGGCACGACAAACGAGGCTGTGTATTGCCTTAGATGACAGTGTGCTCGGTGTCCAGCCGAAAAAATGGCCAAACGACCCATTCCGAAACCTCTCGAGAAACTTATAACCCCCGAAATTGAGTAGGGTGGTCTTGACAATCTCTAACAGGCCAACCTTATAGTATGTGTTCATGTACGATACCCGATTCAGTGATTCGGGCCGGTGATACCACGGACGCTCCGATTCCTACAAAATTTAGAAATTTAATTAGAAAGAAGATACATTATTGAACTTGAAAATATAAATAAGCACATAAATCCTACAACCGTTGGCAAAATCCCAACAGCACACATCCACCGCCGATGAGGATCCACGTGCGGTGGATGCTTTTCACATAGCTTTTGCCAGCAGTTTTCAATGTATTAGAACTAGAAAAATATATAGGCATGTTATGTACTTCAACCGATGGCAAAAAAAAGCAAGAACCAAATCCATCGCTGGTGAGCCATGCCAGCGGTGGATGCTCTTTAGCCAGTGGTTCCTATGTTTTCAATCAGAGTAGGCTATCCTAACATGTAATATATCACAACCGCGCACAAAATAATAAGTATAACAAGTCTAACGTTCGAAATAGGCAAGAGGTGGATGAGTATCAAATTATTTTTCCCAGCGGTTTTTCACGAATTATATGTATTGTAACATCACTAACCTGAATATGTTGAGTTATTTCATCATCTGAATGTGACATGCCTTCTATCGGTGATGCAGGTGCGGTGGAGCTCACGGTGGATGTGTGAATGGCCCTTTGCAGGTGCTGCGCGCGGTGGATGTGGGAATGGGCGCTGGTGGAGAGAGAGAGCAAGTGAAAGCTGGTGGCGGTGGCTGACGAAAATTGTGAAAGAATGAACGGTGGAGAGAAAGTGAGGGAGTGAGAAGTGGTGACGAAAAGACAGGGAGTGAGCGGTGGTGGTGGTGTTCGACGAAAAAAATTGGAGAAGAGGGTAGGGTAGGTGAGAGAAATAATGAGCAAATAATTACTTTACCTTACTTTCTATTCAATTCAAATTAATTGGGCCCCACGGAATAAAACTAGTCAAAAAGTGTTCCACTTTAAAAACGTGGATATTTTTGCTATGTAGGTTTAGTTTTTGGGTATTTTGTATATAGTTGATTTGCAAATTGGGTATTTATAATTGGGTATATAGTTGATTTGCCAAATTGGGTGTTTTCCATTCCTTCACTGCTTCAACCTTGGCAGGGTCAACTTTGATCCCATCGGCTGAAACTATGTGTCCAAGGAACATAACTTCATTTAGCCAGAATTCACATTTGCTGAATTTGGCATATAATTTTTCTGCACGTAAAGTTTCTAGAACTATACGCAGGTGCTCTTTATGTTGTTCCTCACTCTTTGAGTAAATGAGGATGTCATCAATGAAAACTAAGATAAAATTGTCCAAGTACTGATGAAACACTCTATTCATCAGATCCATGAAGACAGCAGGGGCATTTGTCAACCCAAACGGCATTACTGTAAACTCATAATGACCGTAGCGTGTTCTAAACGCAGTCTTAGGAATATCTTCCTTCTTCATCTTGAGTTGGAGGTATCCAGACCTTAAGTCTATCTTTGAAAACACTCTAGCTCCCTTCAGCTGATCAAACAAATCGTCTATCCTCGGAAGAGGATATCTATTCTTGATAGTGAGTTTGTTCAACTCTCTATAGTCGATACACATTCTCAGTGTACCGTCTTTCTTCTTCACGAAAAGCATTGGTGCTCCCCATGGCGACACACTAGGTTGTATGAAACCTAGGTCGAGTAACTCTTGTAGTTGAATTTTCAATTCTTGTAACTCCTTTGGGGCCATCCTGTACGGTGCTTTTGATACAGGTGCGGCTCCCGGTTCTAGATCTATTGAAAAATCTAGTTGCCTTTCTGGAGGTAATCCAGGTAGGTCTTCAGGAAATACGTCTGGGTATCCCTGTACTATTGGTACCTCCACAAGCTCAATTTTATCTTTTTGATTACTTGTCAGGCTTACCAAGAAAGCTTGACATCCACTCTTCTTCATGAACTTCATAGCTTTGAAAGCTGAGATAACGGGTACTTTCGTGCCCGTTCTCTTTCCTCGGAAACCAACTTTGATTCCTTCTGGTGTTTGAAACAAAAATTCTCTCTCTTTGCAACAAATCTTCGCGCCATTTGCTTCCATGAAATCCATACCCAAGATAACGTCGAAATCTTTCATATCAATTACATAAAGATCTACTCTGAGGGAAAGTTTCCCAATTCTAAGATCCTGATTCAAGCATATCTCCCTAGAAATCATTTGTCTTCCTGAGGGAATACTTATCTTAAGGACATTCTTAGGTCGTTCAGTCACTAAGTTTAGTTCTCTACAGGCATACTTCGAGATAAAAGAATGTGATGCTCCCGTATCAAACAAAGCTAAAACAGGTTGATCATCAAGATGAATCATACCTGCTAAGTTTCCTTGAGCATGTGCTGCCTGCTGTTGGTTCAGTGCATAGGCCCTAGCTTGTGGTTGCTGCCTCTGATTCCCTACTGGTCCTTGGTTTGGCCTTTGTTGATTACCTTGATTTCGTTGCGGCACTCCTCCAACAATCCTCGTCTGATTCGGACATGTTCTGGCAAAATGTCCTGCTTGGCCACACTTGTAGCAGTCGTTGGTTCCCTTTCGACATTCTCCTAAATGAGTCTTTTGGCATTTGGGACATGGTGGTTTATTCTCAGTTTGGAATCGTTGTTGGGAACGTTGGTATTGTTGATAGTTGTTCTGCTGGTTTTGTCCTGGATATGTTCCTTGTGTTCCCTTCCACGGCTTCTTATCACTTCCTGAATTTCCTCCACTTCGATCTTCCCATTTTCGTTTTCCTTTTCCACCATCATGTTGTGGAACTTGTGAGTTAAACCTCTCTTGAGGTAGCAATGACTCGATAGTGAGAGCCCTGCTCAGTGATTGCGCGTATGTGAGATCTCCTTGTGCAGCTAACGACACTGAGATCTCATGGCGAAGTCCTAAACGAAATTTTTCAGCTCGTTTCTCGTCGGTGTCCACCAGATGTGGTGCATAACGGGATAGCTGGTTGAAAGCTCGATCATACTCAGTAACTGTCCCCTTCCTCTGCTTCAGATTCCAGAACTCATTTTGCTTCTTGTGGCGATAACATCCTGGTATGTATTTCTCATACAGTTCTTCCTTAAAATCTTCCCATATGAAAACTTGCCAGTTTTCAGGAGTCATGGTGCGTCTCACTGACTCCCACCAGTAGTCAGCCTCATCAGTTAGTTGGTAAGTAGCGCACGTCAACTTCTCCAGATCAGTGCATCCTATGTAGTCGAAAATCCTTTCAACAGCTCGGATCCATTTCTCAGCATCCATCGGATCACCTAGTCCATCAAAAGTAGGTGGTTTTTCCTTTCGAAATTTCTCTTCAGCTCGACGTTCAGGAAATATGTTGGCAGCTGGCTCCTGTGGCAATGGTCCTTGACCTCCTCCTCTGCCTCTGCCTCTGCCTCTTCCTCTAGCTCGACCACGACCTCGTCATCTTCCTTCTGCCATACCTCGTCCTATTTCTTCTTCATCCATTCTTTAAAACGATCGTACGTACTGTTAGTTGATATGTCCTGATTTCATCAGCACGTTAGCCTATTCATCCTCAATCTATTGAACGCATTCTATGTTATAGCAATCTATGTTCAGTACTTCTACATTCTCTTATCATATGGTTCTTCAAACAATAAGTCCAAAGATATACTTAATCAGTCCATTCGCATAAATTCCCTCATTAAGAATTAACGTGATTTCTAACTATGAGAAAGTCACATTCTTTTATGGTTTTGACAAACCAACATAACGAATCTTATCATAGGGTTGGAAACCCAAAATGATATCTCATTTCATAACTTGAGTCATACAGGCAAGCAGCCTTAAACTAAACATATAGACATTCATAAACCCTTAAAACATATATAACCATTTAATCATGTGAAGCCATATGAAACCCTTTCATCGTGTGAAACCAATTTATCATGTGAATCCATATAAAGCCCTTTAACCATGTGAAACCATTTCATCATATGCAGCCATTTATCGTGTAAAACCATTCTCATTTTTCATCATATGCATAGGAATTAAATCCTAATGCCATTTAAACTCACGTAACTATGTACGTCCTTGAGTTAAAATTTTGTTGGCCTTTTTCATCCCAACAAAAACATACTTTAGGTCTGATAGAACTCATAGAGTTAAATCACGACAAACATTTCTCATTATGCAATATGCTACTTGGATAACTGCGATTTGTACTTGATTTTCTTTGTAATAGAAAGCCTACTTGGATAACTGCAATTTGTACTTGATTTGCTCTCGAAATGTGAGGTAGATCTCTCGTAAGAACCTTTATAAAAGCTCGTATAAATTAAAATGCCCTTAGTGCATTTGAAATATTTAATTGTAAGAATACATTATTCTTAGTTCTTGTTTCGACTCATTAATCGAGATATTGATACTTAGATCAATATTATTTATAAAGTGTTGAATCCTTGATTCAATTACTCCGGTAATTGCATTTAAGTGCAATGAGTGTATTAACACTTAATGATATAATTAATTCTCAATAATTAATTATTCATTTAATATTATAAGTTATAATTATTTAACTCTTTACAACCCTATAATATTAATTCTATAAATCAATCCTTAATAATTTTAGAGACATTAATTCTATTATTTTAGAACCCAATTATTAAATAAATTGGATTTCCTTAATTATACACTTAGGCTTTAATTGTCCAAATTAATAGCCCTAAATATTAACACTTAATATATATTACTATCCCTTTCTTTAACATTTAATATTTCTAATTAGTGTAGCTCAACCTTAATTAAAATGATACTCTCAATTTAATTAAGTCTTAAACTATTACATGTTAAACTAATCCCTTTATGTCACGCCCCAATTCCCGAGGGAAGGCCCGTAAGCCGGGGTGCGACTAGGGGTGAGATTTAAGAAGCGGGGAAGAAGGGGGGGCATGCTTGATTTGGAAAGAAACCCGAATAATACTTCAAACATAACCATTAATTGATAAGCGAGAGGACTCGCAATTCAAATCGATGCAAAAAGCTATTCGATGACAGAATTTGAGGTTCACAATCCTAATTATATCGAATAGAATAACATAACCAAAGTCAATAGAAGTTATAGATCGACAGACGAACTATACTTGACAAAAGATAATCTCATAGCGGAAGCAATTCATAAAATTAACCAGATGACAACAACACCGCATCAGCTCAACCCGTCACCACCGGCACTTAACCTGAAAACATTTGAAAATAATTTGTGGGCTGAGTACTAGTGTACTCAGTGGGCTATGCATTTTATAAACAATTTTATAAAATCTAAACATTTTTATCCATTCATGAACAACATACCTTAGAAGGTTTCAAAACGCAAAGTACTTCTAAGCATGTTAAAGCATTTATCATTTTCATTCATTTGCGCATTTATGTACGTTCTAAAGTTACTCTTACATTGGCCACGGACCTCTTGCCACTGTCGAGCCCATTTACATCCAGACTTCGGGTCGAAACCCAGAGAGTCTTTTTAAGCATTTAGATCTCGGGTCGAAACCCAGAGAATCCCTTTCTGCATTTGGATTTCGGGTCGAAACCCAGAGAATCCCATTAACATTACAGCAGCACACAATGGAGATCAACCCATTGCACTACTACCCATCGTGTACACAGTTTTCGACTAACGTGTTAGGTAAAGCCGAAAACCTCGATCGATTAACTTCAGAGCATTAAACTTAATTGAACGTACATTAAAACATGACATGGATAACATTTCATTTTGCAATATCAGAGCTTATATAACTCAAACATAATTTTGAGAAAAATAAACCCACCTCTTGGAATAAATCCGTAGCTTTAAATCTCCCTTGAGTTTAGAGAAACAATGTTAATCCCCACATGCAACTTGACTTACACGTAGTACTTGACCTTCATATAATACTTAGAAACCTTAGAATCTAAATAAATATATCTCTAATATTAAAGCTAATTATTAAGGATAGTAAAATCAAGAAAATCGTGACTCGGGAAGGGATTAAAGAAGTCGGGATGGAAGTGGGGCAATGGAACAAGGATGAAACTAAACAACAATCTCATAACTGGTCAAATAAATCATCGTACATGATTAGCCAGAAAAGGACTTATCATGAAGACAAACTTGAGTCTTAGGTTTATTACATAACAATCTCATACTAGCAGCAGAAAGTTACTTGGATCGCTAATAGCTCTACATGTGTGAAGACACGTAGAACCCCCAAGAGTCAACTAATAAGAGATCGACAAAAACCCAAACGTAGCACTCCTATTCCATCGTTGCTCAACCTGCACATTTATAAATACATGCAGGGCTGAGTACGAATTGTACTCAGTATACACATGCCAAAATCGCACTCATACATATGTAATTGTCATGCCATTGTAAGTGAAACATAGGGATTTTATCTCTAAAGAACCTTTCACTACAAGAAAAATGGCATACGACAACATAGGAACGACAAGGGTTTTTAACAAAATGCGTTGTCGTAGAGATAAAAACCGTTGTCGTAATCAAAACCGTTGTCTTTGAGCGAGAAAATGCGCTCATAGACAACGGTTTTTATATACCGTTGTCGTAGGTGTGTTGTCGTATATATATGACAACGTATTATTTAGCCGTTGTTGTTATAGCGTTGTCTTATATTCATGCGACAATGCTTTTTCACACCGTTGTGGTATACCCGTTGTTGCAGTACTCAATGACAACACTATTTTGAACCCTTGTTGTTAAACCATTGTCGTAGTCTAGCTTACCACCCTATAATTCATCCATTTGGGCAAAAAATAAAAATTGTAACTAAGGAGAATCGAACCTGAGCCAATAGATGGATAAAATCCGTATTTACCACTAGGCCAGAGCAAGCTTTTTGTTAAAATTCAAACATTAAATCATTATAACACTATTATTTATTTTATGTTAGATAACAAATAACTTTCCCCCAATTCTCTCAGCCCTATTCTCATTTTCCTTACGATAGTGTCGCCGCGCCACCTTCTATCTCGATTTATCAACCTTCCTTCTTCAGCAGTACCCCCGACGAAGCACCCGCGCCATTACCTTCCTTCAGAATTGGCGTTGTTCTGTTCTCCCTCACATTTCCTTTTCTGCACAAGACAGAGGACCCTCGCCTCCCTCGCTTTCTCTCATACGGGTTCTCTGCAAAATCTGTATTACTTCAAACCCTAATTTATCCAAAAATCAATGCTTTGGCGCAACAGCAAACAACCAGAGAATTCGAAATCTGCTTCAGATTGTGATTAGCGGGTGCTCAATTTTATCCCTGCTTCTAAATTCTTAAGAATTGTGAGAAGCTCCAACGAACTTCAATGGCGGGTACTGGCATATTCAAATTGTTTTTCATTTGTTTCCGAATTTGTGTTTGTTCTCCAATTGATTTATCGTAGTTCGTATAGGGTTACTGAACATATTTAATTCGACTAATTCTATAGATTGTTGCGTTAGTGTGGATAACTACCCCAGATATATACGACTAGATATTGATTTTGAGTCGAGGTGTGCTAAGTAGCATTGAGATTGCTAAATGATGTGCATTTTTCAAATAACCTCTAATTTTACTATATTATTAATGAATTGAAGAGCGTGTTAATTTAGATTGACACTGCAAAGCGTGTTAATTGCATCCATTGTCTTGTTTGAGACACCTACTTATGATATATACTGGAATTTATGTTTCTGCTTTCCCATCTTTGTAAGTTACTCTGTCGCACGGTTTGTAGGCAGTCTCTCATCATGCTTAGTGTCTCGATTATTTATGATGAATTGATGACATGTGACTATTCACTTGTCGTTTTATGCCTTTTGTATAATACTTATAAAATAACAACTCCTGACATGCCATATCACTTTCACAGGCATGTGATGTTGAGTGTAATATTCAGAACATTGATTATTTACATATGAATCTCACACATTGGTTTGCTAGACGTCTCTCTTATCTGCTACATGGAATATTCAAGAACACTTCTATATTCAGCTAAGTCATCCGGAGGCCCTTATAGATTATTTCTTGTAGCAGGTCTCAGCTAGGGATGCTGCAGGAGAAGAGCAAAGTCTGTCAACTGCCAAAGTGATGTGCCGAATATGCTATACTGGTGAAAATGACGGAAGTGAAAGGGTGAGGAAGATGCTATCTTGCAATAGTTGTGGCAAAAAGTATCACAAGAGCTGTCTTAAAGCTTGGTCCCAAAACAGAGGTAGTTTCCAAAGCTGCATGAAGTATTTATTGACAGCTTTTGTTTTTCTACTTTACTTTATATTGAGACAAGATGTTTGAATACAGATCTTTTTCACTGGAGTTCTTGGACTTGCCCCTCTTGCCATATATGCGAGGTTGATATCTCATTTCTTATACATGTGGTGATTTTTGTGCATTAGTTTGGGTTACATAATATGTTCAATCATTCTTGAATAGAGTGTGAGTATAAGAGTATTTATTATCATTGGTGATTGTAAGTTAATATAGGGTTGGGGTTGGAAATAATTCTCTAAACCTTGACCTTGATCTGCATTCATTTATTTATGTTTGGTTGCTTAGGTCTGTCAGAGAACTGGAGATCCGAATAAGTTCATGTTCTGTAAAAGGTGTGATGATGCATATCACTGTTATTGTCAGCAACCTCCACACAAGGTGCGATCTAATTTTTGATTCCTGAAGAAGTTGGTGTTTAGCAATGATCAATTAGCTTATGCATTTTGATCTGACACATACAGAATGTCATCCATGGACCTTATTTGTGTCCCAAGCATACCAAATGTCACAGCTGTGGTTCTACAGTGCCAGGAAATGGATTAAGTGTAAGGTTAGTATTTTTACCTTAATTTGTATTTGAACAATCTGTCAGCTGCACCTTATGGCATAGTGTGTCTTTGCCTGGATCCTAACTCTTCTGATAAGTTATAGTAGCTGCTATTCATGTCTAAAAATTACATTGTCTACGCATCTGTATTTATTATTTTGCAAGTCACCTTCTGCTTCCGAAGTTTACATGCTTTAATGGATTACCCTATTTGCGTTCCCTGGTTTTATGAAATGCTTGGAAGATCAACAAAATGGTGTTTGATCCTCTTGAATTCATTTGTATCATGTGTCTGATGAAAAGCTATGTTTTATAATGCTATAACTAACATCTAGTTTCCTGATAATGCGACTTTGATCTGATTTCAGAATAAAAACCTATACATGCTATTTTAAGTGATTATGGCATGGCTGACTAATACTAGTCATCAGTGCATGGAATTTTTTATTAATTGTATTAATATATCCTGTAAGGTAGGTGTATCTGATTTGTCCATGACCTTTAAAGTGAAACTTTATAGGTGGCTTTTGGGATATACATGTTGTGATGCTTGCGGAAGATTGTTTAGCAAAGGAAATTACTGTCCAGTGTGTCTGAAGGTACTTGGTTCTTGTCTCACTCCATGCAACGCGTTTACTAGTCTAATCTTCTCATAACAGAGGGGTTGGAAAATACTTTTTCTTAAGCAGCAACAGTAGATTGCTTAATATTTTAATCACATGAACTGCAGGTCTATAGAGACTCCGAATCAACTCCTATGGTATGTTGTGATATCTGTCAACGCTGGGTGCATTGTCCTTGTGATGGAATTATGTCTTTGTTGCTCTTGTTTCTCAACATCTCTCACTAATTTGTTATTTTTTGAGTAATAAATTTTCAATTATATAAATGGATGATGGAATCATTGAATTCTTGGTATTGAAATTCTATATAACCTGTGAAGAATGTATGATGATAGATTGAAACAATTAGGGTTTAAGCTCCATATATTTTTTTAGTGTTCAAGAAATGAATATCCTCTTTTTTACTTTGAATAGTTAAATGTGATTTCAAGATTATAATAAAGAATAAAATGATTTGAATTGATATACGAAAGTACTTTTGGATTAGCATATGGTGGATATCAGTAAAAATAGTAATTTTCTTGGTCTTCTCTTCAAATATAACTTTGGCCTCTGACCCTCTCTTTAGTTGTAGAAGCTTTACTTTTCATTTCTTCTCCCAAAGGCAGTCAAGAACAGGTTATAATCAGTTTAAGTAAAGATATTATGATAGGTTTATTTAACCCTAGTTAGGCAAGAATGCATTCCAGGATTTCAATATACTCGTGTTTGATGAAGTGCTAATTGGGATTTATGAACAAAGAGAGTTGGGGAAGGAAGATTTATCTTATCCTTGTAGAAGTGGAGATGGGTTGAAAGATTGCAAGAAAAATGAATGTGGGGTCTACTTCTGGAATTACTAAATCTTGAGACACATCAGCATTCAATTTAATATTCCAAAATTCTGAAAGTATATCTATCTAACCTTGTGAATTATCACTCAATTAAGTATATTACTCCTATTTTTTTAATTTATTTATAATTTTTATCTTCTGTATTTTGTTGCTACCGCTTTTACATGTATTTTGACTTACTTTTACTGACACCAAAATCAAATTATCAGTGATGCCAAATACATGCAATATCAAGTTGATGGATTGTAGCTTTTGGTAATTTTAGGTTTATTTATGTTTGGGACCATGTAGTTATCAAACTTGAAGTATTATATTTGAGCTTGCTATGGTATTTTTAGGATTAAACTTGAATATTGCAATATGCTTTTATGTTAAATTATTTATATTAGTAATTTAATTTTAAATATTTACGTATTTGATGTTTTCATTTCAATTTAATATTTATTTTATTAGTTTTAGCAATAGGTTCAAAAATATAATGTTGTCTTATAACTCAACGACAACGGTTTTATAAACTGTTGTTATGGGCGAAATTTTTTACAACAAGGGTCCTAAGAAGCGTTGTCTATAGGTGAATTTTTTACAAGACCTACGACAACGGTTTTAAGAACCGTTGTCTATGAGCGAATTTTTTTTAAATACAACAACGGTTCCAGAAACCCTTGTCTTAGCCGTTGTTGTAAATATTTACGACAACGGTTATATTACCGTTGTCTATGAGCGAGAATATACGACAACACCACTTTCGACTAGGGTCGAGAACAAGCTACGACAACGGTTAAAAACCCTTGTCTATTAGCCAGAATATACGACAACACCTACTCTCCACTAAGAAGGATAGTAAAATCAAGATAACCATGACTCGGGAAGGGATTAAAGAAGTCGGGATGGAAGTGGGGCAATGGAACAAGGATGAAACTAAACAACAATCTCATAACTGGTCAAATAAATCATCGTACATGATTAGCCAGAAAAGGACTTATCATGAAGACAAACTTGAGTCTTAGGTTTATTACATAACAATCTCATACTAGCAGCAGAAAGTTACTTGGATCGCTAATAGCTCTACATGTGTGAAGACACGTAGAACCCCCAAGAGTCAACTAATAAGAGATCGACAAAAACCCAAACGTAGCACTCCTACTCCATCGTTGCTCAACCTGCACATTTATAAATACATGCAGGGCTGAGTACGAATTGTACTCAGTAGACACATGCCAAAATCGCACTCATACATATGTAATTGTCATGCTATTGTAAGTGAAACATAGGGATTTTGTCTCTAAAGAACCTATGTTCACTAAAATCCTTTTTTTGAAATCTTAAAATTCGACAGCTGTCAAAGTTCTTTTAGTAATCTACCATATCTGTAACTTCTTCTTCTTCTTTGTGTCGGGAAGGTGGCCACCTTCCACGAACACCTTGACCGGCCAACCCACTCGATGACTCACGGTCACTTTAACCGGCCAACCCGCTCGATGACTCACGGTTACTTTGTGTACACTAGTCCTAGTAGGATAGTCATCCCACTGGGACCCGAATTCGATTCTTTTAACTTCATTGAGCAGATATGTATCATACATAAATCAAAATATTTATGGCAAAACAATACTTCGAAAAGATATCTCGTTTCATTTTGAAGACATGCACACATATTTTTATAGAGTAAGAAAAGCCTACACTTGATGTATAGGATAGAAAGCCTACACTTGATGTATAAGATAGAAAGCCTACACTTGATGTATAGGATAGAAAGCCTACTTGAATAGTCTTGACTGGTGATTGCTTCGTTCTCGAGATGCGGATCCGACCTCTCATCGAAACCTTTAGATAAATCTCATGTGAGATACCTTTATTAAGTATATCTAATACTTTTAAGTGTAAGGAAATATTATCCTTAGCAAATTTTGAGAATTATTCTCGGTCTTTTAGCTCGAGTATTATACGAGTCTAGGAGTTGTATTTCTAGAGGCGTCGATTGGTGATTTCTAAATCATGTTACGATTCGGAAATTTACTATACCCAAGTAGTTAATTATTGGGTAAAAGTAAATAAAAGAATTTCTAATTTAATATCTTGGTCTTTGGATCAAGATAAATAATTTCTAATAGGCTAAGAAATTCTTAATTATCATACTCTAAATATGATTTATAATTTAATCATCTCTTATGATTAAATTCTAATTAATCAACTAAATTTTAATTAATAATTTAAGTTTTATATTTTAATATTAGAATTCTATTCTTGGACTTAGCCCAATTAAATTAAGCCTTAATCTATTTAAAATGCTACTAGCCCATTTAAATTAATTAAGTGAACCCACTAATTAATTAACTTAGCCCATGTATCCATTGGCTAAGTCCATTCAGATTATTAAATTGAGCCCAATACCTTAGTTAAATCAGGCCCGTAGGGATTTAAATTCTTTTTTGGCCCATCAGATTCAATATCTCGGTCCAAATTTCATTCCTAAGTCTGGCCCATATCTTCTTTATAAATTGGCCTAGGTATAATACTGATTTGGACCCAATGGAAACAAGTTTTCCAGCCCAGTTAATTTCTAAACTCGGCCCATTTGTTATTTTATTTTAGGTCCAACCTCCATTCGGCCCATTAACCCGGCCCATACTCGGCCAGGGTTCTAGAGGGTTCCAGTCAATACATTCCTACCCTAATTCACTCTCATCCACTCATTCTTTCCTAGCATGGAGACCTCCGCCTGCCTCTCCTCTCTCTCTCTCGCGCTAAAGCCTTCTCTCATCGCCGCTTTCGTCTCAAAATTCTCTCCCTTTCTCTGGCTTCTCCATCCTCGCCTGTAGCATTCCCCTTTCTCTCCTCTCCCATTTTCTTCTCCAGCCAGTGTCGTGTCGCCCTTGCTCTCCACCCGACTGGGGTTGATTTAAACCACCGGTAAGCACCTTCCCTTCTCTCCCCTCTTCTTCTTTCCTTCTCAATTTTAACTTTCTATCTGTTTCACTCCTTCCAGAAGCGACGAGTGCACAGATAGGGTCCTTGCACTGCCGTTCCTCCTCGACGTGCGCCCGTAGATGACAATCCTCGGAGCCTCGTGCGTCGCCATCAACTGCGCGCAGCTTCCTCGGTGTCGCAGCTCTGCTCGATTTCTTCGCTGTTGTTTCAGCGTAGCACCGTACTCCACTCCCTCTATAGGTGAAGTTTCCTCCCCTTCTCTTATTGTCTTCCTTTCTCTAATTTGATCAAGTGATGGTTTTAGTTTTAGGGCTAGATTCTTGATTAATTGTTGTGGGAAAGATTCATATGCTAGTTTTGATTTTCGGAACTTCATAACAGATTTCAATTTCTGCTTTCATTGTGGGAAATTTATTTGGCTTGGGAATTGATGGAGTTAGGAGCTGGGATGGTTTGGGTTTGAAGTTGGGGTGATTCAGGTGCAGCTATGTCCGTTGGGACAACAGCTAGTTGTTGTCTTGTGGGCATTTTGTTCCTCCGGAGATTCGTATCTCCAGGTAGTCTATTTCCTTTCTCTGCATAGTTCTCTCTATTTTCTATCCTACACACACATATTTCTCCCTCCTTGACCACCGAGAGAGGTAGCCATCAATTGTTTCCTCAGCCAATTTTCTTTTTTACTTACAGAAGTTATCTTATCTATTTATATGTCAAATTTATAATATGTAAACTTTAGTTTCTCCTGAGTTTCGATTAATTGTTGGTCTAGATCAAAGTTCCTATTTTTCTTTTATTTCGACTTACAATACAAAAGGTTTTTCTTGACACTGAGTTTATTATTTTCTCTTTGTTTTAGATGATGTTGGCCGAGGGAATAACTCAATTTGGGCTTCAAGTGGGGAGTTTGGCTGTGGTTCGGGGGTGTTTGGTTAGGGCTCTGCTCGCTGAAACTAGCAAATAAGTCTGTTGTCCCCTTCTATTCATTTGTTAAAAGATTTTTATATCTGTACATGACTATGTTCTGATTGTAGTTTGTTCAGTCCCTGCTTGAATTTGGTTGTCTGTGTTTGAGTTCAGTTAAGAAGTTGTGCTTTATGAAGCTATAAAATTCTGATGTGAAAACCCTACTTTTGTTCTCCAAGTTATCTGGAGAGAAATTTCGCATGCTATGTCCTGAGCTCAAGTAGGGAAAATTCTAATTTGAAAGTCAAATTTTAGTTCAAAGATAAACATTAGGCTCTACTAGTTACGGAGTTCTAACAGGTATGCATATATCATTAAAGATCTAAGTTTCGGTCCTTTGTTTACCGTTTATAGTTCATTACATGAAGCATGTGTTCCAGGGGTCCATGCTCCAGTGGTGTTTTAAAATCATACTAATTTAGTGTAAATTTCTTAAGGCATAACTGGTGTGTGGGTTTCCCTAAATACATGTACATTGTTGAGAAGTGAAAGAAGATATACTTAAATTTTACGAAGTTTCATTTGAGATTCATGCTTGCTACCTTGACTGAAAAGAAATAACTAACAACTTCTAAGGGTTAAATCTTGAATACCTTGAGTTTAACACTCCTTATTCCTAGTTTTGAACTTGTGGAAGACTCCTGGGCAGAACTACTTCTCTTATGATCTTTAATGTTTTCTAAATGTTTGGTTTGCTGTAGAAATCTTCCTTAGGCATGAGTACTGTGGTTGGTATTTATAGGAGAATGGACTTGATTAAGGTCTGGGGTATTTTATTTCGTTGGCTTCACCTGGATTCCCTTCTAACCACATCTCTTGTTCTATGTGTGCAGCCTACACTAGGGTGAAAAGGCTTTCATGGTGAAGGGAAGAGAGTTGCATCATATAGTGGAGAGTGGAAGCTGCAGCCTCGGGCAGGTCATCCCTTCCTTTCCCAGCTTTTTTTCCTTTTTACACATTTTGGTGCTACTTCTAATTTCTGCATCATACCTCTATTTTGTTTTTATCTCATTTTGAGGAGATCCTCTCCTATTGCATTCTAATTTATAAGGATCTTCTTCATGGCAGCTGGAGGTGCTAGTACTATCCTTATCTCCTTTTTCTAATTCAGCCCTTCCATTGTTACAGGTTTCAGCTGGCACCCTAAGGAGAGAGAGTATGGTGTCAACTCCTCTAGGGACATTCCATTTTTCCCTACTTACTTTATTTCTCTTTTAGTAGTCTATTTCTCTCTTAAGTTGCTAGTTTGTTTTCATCCCAAGTGGGAGATTTTTTTTGTAGATTATTTTCTTTAAAACTTGTAATTTGTACTTTATCAATACCTCACACATTTCTAAATCTCTATTATGTCTGAACTCTTAATAGACGCCTGCAGTATAGGTTTAATCCCATAGCATTGTATCTTTTCTAGCTAGTGGTACAGTTGACCCCTTTCTTTCCTATAGATTGTAGTCTAGGAAATTTCTGATACTTGATTCTTGAATGAGACACTACGAACTGACCTTATTTCATACCTTTATACTCTTAACACTTCTCCTTTGTTATCATATACATATGTTCCATATACACTGAATTTGTCTTATTTTATACATATGTTCTATCATAGCAGTACTCGTGTAGTACCGTCCTTAGCTCTTATACTCAAGATCACAGTTCATTAGAAGTGGTTCCACTAACAACAATTTACTATACTTTTAATAAATACCAATCATATTACAACTAATGCTTTTATTATATAAATTCCCTATAATTGCCTCATTAAACGTAAGCATTAAAACCCAACATTCTCCTTAAATGCTTGTATTAAAAGTCCGTATTGGAAATGCCAATCATATTAAATGATGACACTAACATCATTAATCACACTCATTCTTTATCTTCTTAAATGGCATTGCTCTCATTAAATCATTATCACTACTAATGATTTTATTACACCTAAGTTCTCGAGACCTTGGTCTCGTAATTCAAGTACAAGTTCGTAAACTTTTAAGAGATTCTCTAATTTATTCTGAAGTAAAAAGGAGGGATATTACAATACAGTAGCAAATTTTATATTAATCTTATATGGAATTATCTTCGAATTTTGTTAATAATATTTTGAGTTTTTTATTATTGTGCCTTATTAATTAATAATTTAATCTAACTAGATCACAATACCCTCTAGCATATGGTGTTGGTCCAATCAAGAATGACGTGAGTTGGACTTGGTTTCTGGAACGTGTTAGAATAGCGTACAGGTGTCCACCACAAACCTTGAGATTCACACAAGTACATAGCCAATGCTATGCAGATGGTATTCCCGGAGGCCCGTCACGATTTGTGCTACTTTCATCTCATGGAAAAGATGAAACAATAGGGTAAACATATAGTATCGATGTATCAGAGAGCATCATATACATATCGCCTAGTCGAATTTTAAAAATGAATGTCCCAGATTGTTGTCGCTAAGCCATAGGCATACGAGAAGTTGATGCGTGTAGGGCCTAAGAAGTGGGCTCATTCCCAATGTCCCGTCAGTCGTTATAGCACGCTTACGTCCAATGCTGCTGAGTCATTGAACAACAAATTGTAATGGGCTCGAAGATTGCAAATATGTTCCATGCTCGAATCGATTAGGATAGCTATGGAGGAATGGTTTAAAAAATGGAAGACGAAGGTTGTGCGACTGCAGGATATATTTATCGCACAAGCATCTTTGAAGCTTGAAATACAACGGGAGAAGTCCAGGACATATTATGTCCGACATGTCAGGGATTTGATGTACACTATTTTTATTGTGAGCAATCCACAACCTCATATGGTCGATCTTGCAACCAGGACTTGCACGTGCCGAGAATTTTAAATGGACGGTTGTTAGGAACCTTTTTGATGTTGTCAATAACGTTAGCTTGATTTTGATGATGCTTGCGAAACCATTATTGTGTTAAGATATTTGATTCATTCTGTATCAGTATTATGTACTATGTGATGCCTAGGATTTAAGTTTGTCTAGTATAGTTAGACTTTACACAAGATTAAATGTAAAAGGACCAGATCGATAAAAGACAGATCATGTACATAAGTAATCTTATGTGTTCTCATAGCAAATCAGCTAACATGTAAAGACAAATTAATAAATATAATAACGTAGTCTATAGAGTTTAATCTTATTTAGTTCATGTACTAGAGAATATGATCAATTTGTAAGGACAAATCGTGAGTCACGATCTGTGTCATAAGATCATGCTATTAGTAATAGGCTAATTCAAAATGTAAAGACAGAATGTAAGTAACAATTTGTCTAAGAGACTTAATTTATTATGTGTATAAGAATAGACTTAGGAGCATCACAGAACAAAAGCATGAATGAAGGAAATATATTATCACCACAGAACGTGGTGATGCAATATAGCTCACTACCCAAAAGTCATGGCCACTCCACAGAAGATCAAAAGGACAGAACATGCGAAGTTGATCTATACTATAAGATATCAAGATCAACAGTAAGATCTATCGATAAAAGATAAACTTACGCTTTAAGTCTTAGTTAGCATACAAATCACAATGTAAAGGAACAAAACATGATTCATGTTTTGGTCCTATCAGAATATGCACTAGACTTAGAATAGTTTTGATGTTGAATTGTAAAGAAGCAGAACATAAGTCATGTTCTATATTTATAGAGCATCATACTTCAAAATGGTTTTCATAACATAGAACGTAGGGAACGTTCTATGTATCTATCAAGAAGCCGAATGAGAAAATCAATTTGTATTTAACAAATTGATCAACAGAGTTTGAGGAGACAACTCAAGAATTATCAAGGAAAGTTCACTTTTCAGACAGAGCCTAACACAAGCTGCTCAACACAGATTGGAGAAAGTTACAAATCTACTTAAATGGATCAAAGCTGACATGTTCATGCCATGTCAGACGACATGTCGGATGACACGTAGGACACACTCCAACAGATAGATTTGCAGTCAGCAAGCTATGATCAAAAGGACTATTAATGTTAATTGTAAAAGTTGCACGACATCAACGACTATAATTTATTACAACTTTATAAATACACCACACCTTCCAAAGAAACGCAAGAATGCATGTGAAGTAAAACAGAAAGAGTGAGAGAGAGTGAAAAGAAAGCTCATTGCGCGAAATAGTGGATTCATGAGATTGAATTAAATGAGTGGAAGGTGAGTGGGTAGGATAGTCGGTACATGCAGAGATTCTTAGAAATTAAGCTTCAAAGCTGCAAGATTCTCTCCAGTATTCTAGAGTTCAGTCAATACCAATTCACCTATAAATACCCTTCGAGTGTTGTAACTTTGTTGAGAATCACAATCACATTTTTAAGAATCTCATCTCCTAGAACTTACAACAGCTTAGCACTTCAATAGTCATAGTTCTAGTATCCTTCGCAGTCCCAAAACTGTGAAGGAGGTCTAAATACAAATCTCTACCTAGATCTCGTTCTCAGCGAATTTAAATAAGCGAGTTATAAACTAGTCCTCAACGAGTATAAACAAGAAGAGTGTGCTCGTACTCAATGAGGATAAAGAATTGAGGAATCCAAGGTTAAGGGATTCAGCAATCTAGTTTGATCGTCCGTGGACATAGGGGTGTTAACCGAACCACGTTAAACAATATGTGTTCTTTATTTTATGCATCGCATTTGTTGATTATGTACTCACACTTCACCAGCGAGCAGATCACTATCTGCGAGTTGTGCACTTGAATCAACCGCCTAAAGAACATTCGACTTAATAATAAAATATTTTCTATGTGTAGAGCAGAAAAATGTAATCATAGCTTCCGCACACACAATCTGTGTAAGAACATACGTTATGGTAAGTTTGAAAAATCCATCAATTTTTCTGTGTTTTATACAGACTGCTCACGATTTGTGTCGAGAATCATACTTGGACAGATTCTCTTTCTCTAAACTTAGTGGAGAGAATCTGTCACCTATCACAGTCATCTGTCTTGTACAGAAGTTGTCTCGACCAGCTTCCTTAAGCAATACACGCGCAAAATTTGTGGTGAGGTGTATTCCCCTCCCCCCCACCCCCACCATACACCACACTTGCTCTAACCGATACCCCAACAACGGTATTCCCTGGTCACATCCCATTGCTGCAATAAGGTAAGTTGTGTGAAATTCTAAATAAAAGTCTAGATATGCTAAGAAAATTTGATTATTTAATTGACTAATAATGCAGGAAAAATTATGAACTTGTATCTAAATATGTGAGTCATGTTTATACTCGAGACACACTGATTCAAAGATATGCTGACTCTATTATGATTGTGCCTCATCGAGATGCATGGATTCTTCCACCTCAAGTAGCTAGAAGAATTGTATTGTCTCCGGTCATTATTCGATTGTCGGGTAGACCCAGGATGAGTAGAGCTCGAGTTGGGGGTGAAATAATACGTCAACATATGAGTGAAGCAGAGAGCAGTGTGTCTCGTCGAAGAAAGTGCAGTAATTATCGTTAATATGGTCACAGGCGGCCGAAATATCCGTTGCTCGTTGATGAGGCTCAATCAAATTCTGATTGAATTGTTATTTCTTATTAAAATTAACATGATGTTTTTGACTGAAAGATTGTTATTTGTGTGTTTTTTTAATTAGCATGTTTTTATAATTAGTATGATGTTTTTCAATCTCTTTTGACGATAGAGATTTAATGATTTAGCATCAAAATAATACTTATAACAACATATCCAAAACCCTTCCGCAAAATCCGGTCTAGAAACGAAAACCTGACCGTACACTACAAATCCCGAGGTATCGACGACCGGATTTTCATTTTAAGTAGAGATTTGACGACCGAGTTTTTGATATGTATTAAACCAAGAAATCTTCTTATAAAACTAGTTTTTATTGTTTATAAGGATGGTTAGAAGCTTATGAACGTAAGTTAATATGACAACGATTTCTCAATAATATGAAAAATATGAAAAATATTCTGTTAGTACATCAAATCAATATCATAATTCATTATAGATTGAAACATCGTTAATTGTTATATGTTATCGATATTCACACACTTTTGTCCCGGCTCACCTCATGCAACCCTCAATTTTGGACAATTTGATCTAGCATTATTTCCTTATAATAGGTATTGGCTACAATTATCAAATATAACGTATCTAAAATACCAAAAATCCAAAAATAAGTCTTAATAATAGATAATCAAATTTCAATTTTTATGAATATTCCTAATATCATGTATTCATTAATTAAATCAAATTAAATTAAATAAATACTATAATTTAATATATTATTTAAAAAATTAATTTAGATGTATAATTAGAAATGAAAACCTGGTTGGGTAAAAAAAACACGACCACAATTATCAAAACCTGGCCATCTGGGTATACGTATATTACCCGCTGGTTTTTTTAAATCTCACCAGGTTTTTATTTCAATTTATATTTCTAATTTTATTTTTAAATAATACATTAAATTCATGTAATTATTTAATTTATTTTGATTTAATACTAATTTAATTTTGATGTGACTATTATTTTATGATATTATCGTATCCAAAATTCCTAAAATCCTAAAATATTGTTTAGTCATAGATAATCAAATTTCAATTTTTATGAATAATCCTAAAATTATATATTTATTAAGTAAATCAAATTAAATTAAATAAATATTAAAATTTAATATATTATTTAAATAAAAATTAAAAATATAACTAGAAAAGAAAATCTGGTCGGGTACACAAAATTCCGACCACTATAATCAAAATTTGGCCAGTCGGATATACGTATGTTTGGCAGTTTTTTTTAAAAAAAAAACCGACCATGTTTTTTCTAATTCTAATTTTAATTTAAATAAAGATATTATTATTGTTTAGCTATGAAATAAAAATTTGAGTTAATCTATTCGATAAAAAAAAACTTGGGCATATTGTTTAGCTTGCAGTGCCAAGGGGGATAGTTACTCGTAGTCAAGATATATAGCTTCTTTTTTTTTAAGGTCGTAGATAAGATGTAAATGCATGTCAAAAATTGGACATATATATATATATATATATATATGTTTTTTTGGTAGAATTTGGATAACAAATTGGGTGGGTATATATGTGCTAGGTAATGTGTGTGTTTGATTTAATTTGTCAACTGGTTATGTGGATGATTCTTATATTAAATAGTACTCCATATCTATAACTTATAGTTGGTTGAGAGGTCACTCCTGGTCACGCGTAGTTATATTACGTGATACTAATTAAAATGATATTTTTTAAATTTAATAAATATAAAAATTACACCATGTTTATAAAGAAAATTACAATATCCGACTCTAAAAATCTAATAAATATAAAAATACAACATGCTTTATAAATCTAATAAATATAAAAATTACAATATGTTTATAAAGAAAATTACAACATCCAACTCTAAAAATCAACTCCCTCCGTCCCGCTAAAAGCGGCCACAAGGGAGTCGGCACGGAGAATAAGAAACTAAAGTGCTGTGTGTGAATAAAGTATGAGTGATGTGTTTTAAAGGTAAAAACTTTTCCTTTTTAGGAAAGTGGTCACTTTTAGTAGGACGGCCCAAAAATAAAACATGGTCACTTTTAGCGGGACAGAGGGAGTAATAAATATAAAAATACAACATGCTTTATAAATCTAATAAATATAAAAATATAAGATGCTTTATAAATTTAATAAATATAAAAATACAACATGTTTTTTTAAAGAAAATTAAAGGTTTAAAAAAACTAACATTTTGGTCCATATTGTTAGGTCGATGTTGCTATGTCACCCGCCGATCCATAAGCCGCCGTTAAAATATATGCTACAATATATTTGATTTTTTTTATATTAATATTGCAATTTACCTCAAACAAAATTAAACATAAAATTAAATTGAACAATACTTTGTTGAAGCTGCTCTCTCTCTTTCAAAAATAAAAATACAACACCTCTCTCTTTCTTTTTTGTCTCCCACACGAAGCTGTTCTTTATCTCCCTCTTTCGAAAATAAAAATAGAACACTCACGCAAACTTTAAAACTTGTCCATCATATATATGTTGCATATTAAACCCTAATCAACCCACATTTGATTGTAGTTTTGAAAATAGGCTCTCACATCACTTTCCTCTTTTTCTCCCACTTTTCTTCTTTTTCTCTCACAGCAATCACTTAATTCCTCCTTTTCAGCGCGCGTCCCCACGCCAGGTAAGAGGTTTGTCAATATTTGGTAATTATTTTGTGAAATTCAAAGTATTGCAGTTGTCTCCATGCGCCTACTCATATTTTATTAGGGGTATTTTTATACTTCTTGGTATTTTAACATAAAACTTACAAAATTAGTACAATTTATTTTTGAGTTACAAAAGTGAGTATATTTCATAAATAACCTTTAATATATGTATATATAATCAATTATTTATTAATATAGAAAGGAATATTATAAACTTTTATTTTTATTTAAATATTAATCAAATCATTTTTCTTCAAATTAAATATTAATCAAATCATTTTTCTTCAAATTCAATTTGTAAACTATATAATATGAATACGACTATTTGGACACATATATCAAATCAAATTAAATTATTTGATTCATTTGCAACCATATTTACGAATTATACTTATTTTATTGATATATACATATATATATATATATAGGGGTGAGTTCAGGTAAAAAGTGATTTTTGAATATAAAATAGGAAGTAATCATGTCCATCTATTGCATTAGATCTAATGGTGTAGATTTAATCATGAAATTTAGGGAAAATGGTTATTATGCGTGTTGCATCGCAAATTTTTAATGCAAAAGGGTATTATGGACAAATCTATCTTGGCGGATTTTTTATGAAAATTCAAAAGATATATCATTATCATTAATTACGAAACAGAATTTGGTAACTTCCCTTAACTCACGCTCAAACAATTTGGTAATTCGTTTGTTTATTGTTGCATTGTGTAGTCGTGTAATTTGTATTAAATATATACGTAGTATTGCATTGTATAGTTACGTAATTTGCATTATACATATATATATATATATTGTACGACAAATTAATTTTTGGTAGTTGGAAAAATTTATAGGACAACATAATCTTCTAAAAATATTCGAAAATTCATCCTAATTTCGAATTACATAAATTTCAATTGAGAAACACAACCGAAACCATGCAATTGCAATTTATGTCATTTTGATATACAATCAAATGTGTGATGCATTACGTTATATTTATTGTTGCATTGTATTCTGTAAATAATTATAAATTGGATGGTACTGAAATATTTCATTCTAATCTAAATGTCGATGCAATTTACATATATATATCAATGCAATTCACGTGTATGTGTGGTGCAACAATATATTATTAAGCAAAACAACATTGTAATTTCCACGTATGTGACAATACAATCTGAGTTTTAACCTTGAGCAACAACAGAATCACAATATTTTTTATGGCAACGGAGGTGGGAGGAGAATTTAACGCCCAAAATATAATTTCTCTCTCCCAATATAACTTATCACCTTAGTTAGTGGGATTTGTTATTTTCTCCATCATGTTTAATTACATAAATGTCCTTATCATAATATTTTAGAATATTTTAATGTATTTAAAAACCAATAAATTTGGATAAATCATAACCGTTGATCTACTGAAATAAATAGCTGAGATCACTTCCTATTTTATATCCAAAAGTCACTTTGTATATGAATTGTATCATATATATATATATATATATATATATATATATGATCATGATCATAAAATAATTGTGAATTCAAATATAAAAAATAATTTTCTTCAATAATGTGTCATCAATATATATTTTTAAAATTTATATTTAAAATTTAATTTTTAGATAAATATAATATACACTATTTATTTACGTGTTATAATACTCCTTGACAAATATCTTATACCCCCTCCGTCCCACTAAAAGTGGTTACGTTTGACCAAATCTGTGAGAGATTTTTTTGTCAAAGTTGGCCACTTTTAGTGGGGATAGAGGGAGTACTATTTATTTATATTATATACATATTTATACAATTATTATATTTGTTAATGAAATAATATATATTTTATTATATATATATATATATATATATATGTGGATGAAATAGAATCCGCACAAATTGTGGATGAGCCGTTCTACAAAAGGCCCGGATGCGCTGACCATACTGCGCTACACCTCGTCTCACCACCCCAGAGACTATTTCACAGGTGAAGTTCAGTTTTGACTCTTTGGCTCATTTCTCAAAGGTTGTTCGAATGTAGCTCTCTCGTCTAAAGCTATGAACTAATTGTTCTACACTTCTTACTTGGTGTAGCTTGTTACATAGGTCGTGAGTGAGAGCTTAGTTTCCGTTTGGGTATGTGCCCTTGGATTGTTGTTGCGTATTCAACTCTTGTTGCACTGCTACCGAGAAATTTCTATTGTTCAAAAAGTAAAAAAAAATGCACTTTCACTTTTAGGCGAATGCGATATTGAAATTTTTCCCTGAAACGCGATTGGTTTCTAAGATTACTCCCGGCTTAACGTAAGCAGTCGATGGGGTCGTCTGCCCGTGGCACTCGTGTAAAGGGAAAGAATGATGGGTCGGGCCCCGCTAAGTTTAGTCAAATATAAAACAAAATTGATGTAAGATTAATATTAAAAAATAAAAATATATAAAATTTGATAAATATCGGTATATACCGAAAGTTCGGTAAGTTCCGTATATACTGAAATATCGGTACATACCGATAGACTGAACGTACGGTATGTACCGAACTTTCAGTATATATCGAATTTTCAGTGTATACTGAAAGTTCAGAATAATTCAATATACCGCAATATGACTAAAATGCATATGGATACCGTACCTAAAAATTTCGGTACAATATCCTATCATACATAAAAATAAGTATACCGTTAATTACGATATACTCCCTTCGTCCCACTAATAACGACCCATTTACTTTATATACGAAGACCAAGAAACACCTAATATTTACCTATAGCACAAAACTCAAAAAATACCCCATGTACAAATGTTTACCTAATAAGAAAATTGGTCATTATTAATGGGACGTCCCAAAATGAAAAATGGATCGTTATTAGCGTGGACAGAGGGAGTATTCAATATTTATACTCTGTAGTCTGTACATCGTTAATCCTAACAATATTTAAAAAAAGGTAGTGGTGATTTGGGGGCAATAATTGGGAGGAGAATATTCCGGCAATCGAGGGGTGGAAGGAAGCACAATGTATTTACTATTTACTATTGGGCAGTCCCCACCCTTATTGGGAAGTGAGAATGTTTTATTTACTTTTTTTTATTCAAATAATGTATAATCATTATTGTTCTCTCTGACTTATGTAGTGTTTTGAGGGTTCATTGTCTGCCTCTTCCTTTTGCCTCTGCCCCCCTCTATTTTAGCCCCCATTTCCTCATCATTCCCTTCTTTATCACTTCATTTTTCTTTCTTTCTTTCTTTTATTCACCCCATTCTTCCCATCATATTTTATTTTATTGCAAATTTCAACAATACATTCTGATTATTCTCTTACAAATTAAGTATACTTTTTTTGAATTTTTTTACTTATCATATTTCACTTTTTTATTTCTAAATAATTATTCTATTTTAAAATTGTAAAGTGTATTTATAACGATCGTTTAATTTTATCCAATATGATATTATTCATATAAATATATATTATAATATTTAATAAAAAAATATAAAAATAAATTTATTATTTTATTAGTACATGTAATTTAGTAAAATAGAACATTTAAAAAATTCCAACTGTGTATAATAATATTAGTAACTGCATCTGTTTTAATAGACTGGTTTCGCTACTACCAATTACTATGAGATTTACAAAAACTTTGAATTAATGCTTGCAGATAATCCCACCATCACAATAATTATGGCGCTTAGTATTTAAGTATATTATTAAAGAGACCGTATATTTGGAAGATTGTATAAAAAATATAGTTTATTATCTAAAAATATATTCCATTTGTCCACTAAAAATGTCATACTTTGATTAAAATATGAGTTTTATTAAGTATTCTGTGATTCTCTTGTTGTTATATGTATATTGATAAGCATAATAGAGATAGATCAATTATGTATGGAAAAATGTTCGAAGCTATAGCTGAGGTAACTAATGTCTATTTATTTCTAAAAAATATCGCATGTTCTTAGGAAACCAATATGACAGCACATAAACTAGCAAAGTATGGTATATCTATTGATAATAAAGATTTTGTATGATTCTTGTCCTCCATAATTACATAACATTGTACTTCAAGACATTCCGTGATCAATGAATTTTATATTTCTTTAAAAAATATAGTATATTATCTTATATTGTGACACAAAATAAAAAGATTTATATATATAATAAAAAGATTTATATATATATATACCGGATAGCACTAAAATGATCTTACTTAATGTTTCAGGGTAGAGTAATAAGAATAAAAACATAATAAAAAATTCTCATGTTTCTCAATTTCTGATCAAATAAAATAAAAATTAAATAAGAATGATAATATTTCCGGTCAAATGTTGTAGTTTAAAAATACATTTGATTTCAATTTCCACGTGTTTCGGTCAGAATAAATATGAATGTAAATTGGAACGGTTCACATACGAGTCATATCAACTTTACTTTGATCAAAATAGTCCCTTTAAAAAATTTGGGGAAATAAATGAATTTGAACTTAGATACTCAAAAGTCTCTTTTCTTTTCTACCTCCCTGAACCAATACCTTACTTTATTCTCTTTATTTTATCAATTTTATTATAATACTTTTACTTTTTTAATTTTAAAATTTGTCAAAAAAAAAAATGAGATCACTTTCGTAAACGTCCTAATTAGAAAAGAAAAACTATGTTGGTGGGACGGAGGGTGTATATTTTAAGGGAAAATAAGAGAATTTTTGGTGTATTGCTTGAATATTTATGAGCAATGTATTGGTAAAATATTCAAAGTTATAATATTTGTATAGCTATCAAAATTAGCTCGAAATGACCTGGTCCGATAGGCTTACCCGGTCCACCCGTAATTAGAGTCGGGTTGGACTTAAAATATAGAAGCCCAAAATATTTCGGGCCAAACTAGCCCGGCCCATTGACCCGGCGGGCATATGTGCTTTAGGCCAAAAAAGTCCGGTGGGCTTCGAGCAAATTTGACCCGCTCATACTTTTAATATTTTCATAATATTTAATATACATTACTCTCATAATAATTATATTTTTAATATTTTATAATTTAATTAAAATTTATTTATGATTATATTTTTATATTATTTAGAAACATTAGATTTTATTTAATTTTATTACAAACTTATTTTTGTACTCTAATTAATAGGAGTACTAAAATAAATTAAAAAAAATTATATTAAATATAATAATATATTAAACTTATATCTTGATACAATTTTTATTTATTTATTTTAGATTTTAGGGAGTGTTTACTAACCGGGATAAGAAAGGATAAAAACGAGTATACTGTGTGTATGGGGGGATACACCAGTTTTTGGATTTTTAATTAAAAGCTTTTCAGTGAGCTCTTGAATCTGAAGGGAGGTAAGTTACTTTAGATAGCAATCCTTCAGTCTACATTGAGTGTTGGACTGATGGATTAATATCTAATATCTTAAGTGTACGTGCAGAAGTGGTGGTTTAAAAGCTTATTCGTTTGTCAGAAAACTTAATCCTTTAAGTTCACTTTTCTTTTAATCAGTATTCAGTTTATGCAATATTGAGTTAGAGAATCAAATACTGAATGTCAATAGCGTATACACAAGGTTTGGTTTGCGTGGTTTGGAGATAAAAACTCCTACGTCCACATGTGCTCGATGTGACTCGAGGGTTTCCAAATAATTAGAGATTTATCATACAGTGATCAACCTTTGAAGGTTAGATGTACAATAGTGTCTGATCACTCCCAGCTAGAAAACTAATTCTATGCTAGAGCTATTCTTCAATTACAATCTAAATATCACTAATAAGAACACATAGCGAGTGTAAACTGAAAGCTTGGAGTGTTGTTGAACTTTGAAAGCTTGAGAGCTATGGAAGTTGAGAGCGAGATAGCGATAGAGAGTTTGAATGCTTGGGTAACTGGTGTCTTGAAACGGATGAAACATCGGGGTATTTATAGTGCTCTCTAAAAATATATTCGTTAAGAGACAGAGCTTTGTTTGAATTCTTCTTGTTGGAGTTGTCGTCCTTTTTGCCATTTTTGGTGTCTGCAACAAGATTGAGTTTCACCTACTGAGATCTTTTCTCAAAGTGGTAATGTCTAAATTATAGCCTGGAACTCAGTGGTAATATCTATTTCTTCAGTTTGGACTTCAGTTGCAGAGCTTTAGAATGAACTTCAGTGGCAGGGGAACTTTGCTTCATACTAGCTTCATCTTCAAAACTTCAAGTCATACTTCCAATGGCATGGTCCTTCAGTTTTGGGACATAGACTGAATTCTAAAGAGAACTTCAGTTACTGAGTTGAGTCTTTTGCCTTGAATCTTCAGATGTACCTGTAAACTGAATTCCCTAACAAATGACTTCAAAGATAAGACTAAGACTTCAGTTTTGGACTTAATACATCTTTCAGGGGAGGTTTTGGAATTTGAATCAAAACCGTTATAAATATTTTGGAATCTTGAATCTGAATTAATCTTGAATCTGAATTTGAATTAATATGAATCTAAATGGGTGGCATTAAGAGAATCCTAAAGGCCAAAGGGGATGATTATTCTAATTAATTCGCGCTATATTTTAAATTTATAAAAAATATATTTTTTTTAAATTTATGGGCCGATTTGGCCCGGTGATCCATAATGAGTATGGGCTTAGATTTTAACTTTCCGACCCGACCCATAATATGACTCTAGCCCAGTGGACTAGGCCAGACTAGCCCGGCCCATTCAGTTTGACAGCTCTAAATATTTGTAACTAAAATTTACACACTCCATCGACATGCAACCTCTCAAAGAAAGAGATTGGGAAGATAGACTTCTTTCCTAACGCAAACTACTAATCCATCTGTCCCGTTAAATAAGATCATAAAGGGTTCAACACGGAATTTAAGAAAGTAAAATGTTGTGCTTTAATAATGAGTGATGTATTGTAAAGATAATTTTTTTTATTTTTTTTTAAAGTTACCATTTTTAATAGCGAGAGAGTGGGAGTATTTTAATTACGAACCAAACTAAATAAATTTTGTAACACTACAACATTAGTGTTTATTTTAGCATTTTTTTTTTTGAAATCTAACAACAGTATAATAGTTTAGTTTAAATAATTTAATTAGTCGAAGAGGGAATACTTTTACGTGAGAATACACAAATATGTCCACTTTCAATATTTGTATATTGAAAATACCCAAAACATCTATGTGCATGATGAAAATACCCATTTCAATTTTTAAATATATAAAAGTACATTGAAGTTAGCATCTCTCTTACACACTCTTACACACTTTATTTAGAAAAATAATTGACTATCATAATTCCATATATTCCATATAATTCCAATTATCATAATTGACTATCATAATTCCATATATTCCATATAATTGACTATCATAATTCCATATAATTCACTATCATAATTCCAATTATAATGCCAATTATCATTCCAATTTATTATACATGTGTATATATATACACACGTGTATGCATGTGTATGTGTAAGTGTGTGTATATGTTGGTTTGTACGCAAATTCCATTTATGTTGGGGGCCATATATGATAGTGAGACTTTAATAAACTTTATATTCTACACTTTATATGCTACACAATACAACTTATAAACTTATTCTACGCAATTCACTTTCAAACCTTCTATTCTACACAAGTGCTTCGTATCTGACTTCAAAAGACTCAAATTGAAGAGGTAAATCAGGTATTTGCCTTCTATATACCATTTAAAACATGTTTATACACGAACCGCTAGAAGAAGTACCATGGACCGCCCACGTGTACGTGGCGTACACGTGGGC
>JAPKLX010000376.1:25359-50747 GCA_026898415.1 Leonotis leonurus | reverse complement strand
CGTACACGTGGGCGGTCCATGGTACTTCTTCTAGCGGTTCGTGTATAAACATGTTTTAAATGGTATTTGTTATGGTTTTACCGTTTGATTATTTGTTTTTAGGTAATTTTAAGATATATATGACATGGTTATTGTTTGTATGCTTGTACTAATTGCATGTTCACTTAATTTACCATGAAAATTTTGGTTTTGAGTTTACAAATACATGTTTGAAACATATATGCATGAACCTCTGGAAGAAGTGTCATGGACCGCCCATGTGTATATCCGGGCGGTCCATCATACTTCTTCTAGCGGTTCGTGTATGTTATTATTTATATGATATTTGTGATTGCATATCTATAGTTGCAATGTGAAAAAATATGTTATGTAGTAGCTATAGCTTATTACCGTTAATTAGAATTATTATTCCTAATTAATTAGGATTCTTCATTGTATTATAATTTAACTTAATTGTTAATTGTTAATATCTAAATTGATTATTGTTCATTAATTATAATTATTAATTGTATTATAATTGTACTCAATTGTTAATTATTAATTATTTTTATCTAAATTGATTAATTTTAATTAATTAAAATTCATAATTGTTAATTCTATTACAATTTTAGTTGGTTGTCAATTGTTAATTTCTAAATTGATCATTTCTAATTAATTAGGATTGTTCATTGCATTATAATTTAACTTAATTGTTAATTGTTAATATCTAAATTGATTATTATTAATTAAATAGAATTGTTTATTTAATTAGTATTATAGTATTATAATTAATTTTTGTTTTTATTGTAAGAATAAATTTTGCTAACAAACTACACCTTTTTGACTAACTTTTGTATACTTTTAATATATATTCCTAGTTTCAAGGTAAAAGGGGTATTTTCATCATGTGTGTTGAGGAGAAGGGTATTTTCTACATATAATTTGTGAAAGTGGGTATATTTATTTTTCTCCCTACTTTTACTATACGAAGATGATTAGGTGTCCACTCATGTGCACACTAATTTTTACTGACAACGTGACAATCACGTATAAACGTATTCCATGGTTGACCAAAAATTTATAAATAATCAAAAAGAAAAAGAAAAAAGTTTACAATTTAAAATGTCAAAATAGTGGAAGTCTAATTACAAAATAAAGTTTTATTATATCTTACCATCTTCATTTCATTAATAACAATTTATTTTTTTTTGTACAAAAATTATTAAATATTTAATGAATATTTATTATAAAAAAATCAAGAAACATCACTTGTATTAATCTTTACTCAATAAATAATGAATCATTATTAATAACACCTACTTGCAAAATAATTTGTTAGACGATATTCAATAAAATAATATGAAAACATGTATGAAAGCTTCAAGAGTTTGGAGTTTATATCTTTGCATAAGTTGTATAGCTCGATTGTGTGATTAGCTCGGTTCTAGAGTCGGGGGCGAGGCCTACAAAATAAGACCGAAGGAATGGTTGATTCCGGGAAGACATTCCGACGCTCAAGTCAGTTTATGTAGTTTCAAGAAGAGTTCGTGAAAGAAAAAGTGTTCGTTCTCTCTTATGTGTGAAGCAAATGATGGGGTATATATAGCTAGGTATATGAAGGGTTAATCAGTAATATACCAAATATGTACTAGGTGTAAATGGTGCGTGTAAATGATCTTCGACCAATCATTACTTACCATGTAGCAATGGTGCGTGTAAATGATAAAAATATATTTTTTTTTACTATTTATATAGATATATATATAAATATATTTATTTTTGGCTCTCTTTGACCCGGAACTGTAGCTACTAGGGCTGCAAACGAGCCGAGCTGAGTCGAGTAGTGGTCTGCTCGGGTTCGACTCGTTTAATATTTTACATGTTCGGGCTCAAGTTCAAGTTCGAGTCGAACTTTAAATTCGTGCTCAAGCTCAGCTCGAGGTAAAATATTTGAGCTCGAATTCAGCTCGAGTTCGGCTCGTGTCCAGTTCAGACTTGAGTTCGAATTTGGCTCGTGAAAAGCTCGAGTTCGAGCTCGTTCCAAAATACATGATTTAAATATATATTCTTTTAACATTTCAAATGAACATAAACTAAAATGAAATTTATCAAATAAAAATTAATCTAATGAAAGTCATCCAAAACATAAAATATAATCCAAAAAGAACAAAACATAATTCACAAAATAGCATATTCAAATGCTAATCTAAAGTAGAGTTTACAAGCTCGATTAGAGGTTCGATTAAGAGTTTGCGAACCTGTTCGTGAATAGGCTCGATTAATATACGAGCCGAACATGTTCGCGAGCAAAACGAGTCGAATATCATACTGCTCGAGTTCGGCTCATTAATTTAGTCGAGCTTGATTTCGGGCTCGAGTTCGGCTCGTTTGTTAACGAGTTCGAGCTCGAATGAGCTTTTACCGAATCGAGCACCGAGTAAGTCCCGAGTAGTTCGGCTCGTTTGCAACCCTAGTAGCTACGCTCGGTGTGAGATGGCCTTGATGGGAAGTGCGAGTCTCGTGGGTGCATAGCTTCCATATTTTCTCATTTTTCATTCAGCGTTAAAAATATATTTTATTTTTTTATCCATTTTTATCTGTAAATATTCTATTAAATTATACCCTGTCTAATTATTAAATTTTTTATTAACATTAAATATTTATTTATACATCATGTCGTATTAATAGCTAATATGTGTAAGTTGTATCTGTCGTGAATATAGAAAAATTATCAAATAAATACTTTATCAGTCAAATTATTAATAATTTGTATTTTTTGGACACTCCATTATTAGTGGCTTTTTCATAAACTAGCAAAATACAAGCTTTTAAAATTTACGAATCCTATATTTTTCTCATTATTTGTGCAAATTACTTTTAAATTGATCATCAAAAGCACCTAAACGTAGGATGGCAGTGCTACACGTATATGTATAACTTCATATATTTAGCATATTTCGAATCATGTTTCAATATTTTTCATGCCCCATATTTCCATGGCAAGCAATCAAACACCAAAACAGTGAATAGATTTTCTTGCAACCTTTATTCGTTCGCAAAGTTGTTACCTCAAATCAATCTACGTTTTCTTGTCATGGAAACATTAATTAATGGAAAATGATTGATGTTCGATCTAAGATTCACATAGATGAACAGAAAAGCTGTCACTACAAAAAAACATTAAACTGGCGACGGAATGGACGACGAAATGTCATTCCGTCGTCCTCTGGCGACGGAATACAACAAATTTTGCTAACGACGGACTGGCGACGGACTAGCGACTGTTTTTTTGGCGCGTAAGTACGTGCCAAAGTTAACGACGGACTGAACGACGGACTGGTCCGTCGTCCGAGGATTCCGTCGTTAGTCCGTCGTGAAATTTTTATTTTTATTTTTTAATTAATTTTATACCGGACGATGGACTGGTCCGTCGTCCCGCCCTATTTATCGGCATTTTGCGAAACAGAACAGCATCAGCCCTCTCCCCCCTCTTCTCCGGTGATTTGAAGCTTTTTCCGGCGATTCCAACCTTCCACCGGCCAAATTACTTCGATTTCCCTTCCCCCTTCTCTTAATCTCGACATTTTTGTAATTAATTGTCTCCGTTTTTGTCCCTGGAGAAGCACCCCCTTTTCCTCCGCTTCTGTCACCGCCGCCCAGCCGCCGCAGCTGTCGCCGCCGGCCAACACCTCCACAGGTATGTAATTATTTCCATTTTTTTAATTTTGTTAATTATTTGTTAATTGTTTATACTGTGTTGATTGTTTATATTAGTTAATTTTTTTAATTATTTGTTAATTGTTAATTTTGTTAATTATTTGTTAATTTTGTTAATTATTTGTTAATTGTTAATTGTTAATTTTGTTAATTATTTGTTTATATTGTGTTAATTGTTTAATTAGTTTAATTGTTTAATTAGTTAATTAGATTAATTATTTAGGTTATGGTTTAATTAGATTAATTAATTAATTATGATTTAGTGTTTAATTAGATTAATTAATTAGGTTATGGTTTAATTTGGTAATTTAATTGTTAATTATGTAATTAGTTTATATTGTTAATTAATATTATATAGCTATCTAGGATTAATTACTTTATTTACTTTAATTTAATTTTTAATTAGTTAATATCATTTATAGTAAATTTGATAATTATGTGTAATTAAGAATATGGTTGAATTAACTAGGGTTATAAGTTTGAATAATTGATTATGTTTAATTGGCTTTCTTGAATTAATTAGCGTTAGTTTGAATAATTGGTTAGTGTTATAATTGTTTAAATAAGTTAATTTTATAGTTAATTATTTAATTAGTTGAGAATGTTAATTAATATAGGTTTAATTAATTAATTTAATTGTTTAATAAGTTATTAATTTAGTTAGTTTAATTATTTAATTAGTTTAGATTGTTAATTAGTATATATAAGATAGTTCCCAACTAGTATATATAAGATAGTTAGTTTAATTATTTAATTAGTATATATAAGATAGTTTAGATTGCTAATTAGTTTAATGGTTTATGTTAATTATAGTTTAATGTTAATTATAGTTTAATGGTAATTATAGTTTAGATTGTTTATTAGTTTAATTTAATTGTTAATTAGTTTATGTTAATTATAATTTAATTACTTTAATTAAATTTGTTTAGGACCCGCCTTTCGCCTCTTGCTAACCGAAGTGAATATTGAAATAATTTAGTGTTTAAATTGTTAATTAGTATTAGTTAATTTGTTAATTGAGCGTTAGTTTAATTATATGTTTAAATTGTTTAATTAGGGTTTCTTCAATTACGCATGTCGCCTCCCGACTCCTCTCTCAGCCTTTCTGAGCCGCCTTCTGCCGCTCCGGCGCTCTCTACTTCGGTGAAAGGTAATTAAATTATAATAATGTACTTATTTATTTACTTAGGTTAATTAAATGTAAATAATTAGGTAATTAAATATATTTGGCTAGACGTAATAAATTGTTTAGGTCAAGTTTGTTTAAGATTATTAATTATCTTAATTTAGATTAATGAATTTATATATATATATATATATTATGACATTGGGATAGACATAATTAATTTCTTAAGGATCTTCTCCCTTTGGGATAGATTTTGATTATGTCTTAAGGATCTTCTCTCAATATGTGTAATATTATGTTGTGGTGGTTTGATGAGATGCATGTGTTGTGATATTTTAATTATTATGTACGAATATTTTGATCATGAAATGTATGTTGAGATATTTTCATGATTGTGTCAGCTGACTGTTTTGATTAGATTTAGTGATATGTGATATTAATTTGGATGCAATCAACTGCAAATAAATCTCCAAAAATGACCAAATTAAATGACCGAAAATAACCAAATGCAATCAATTGCAAATGAACTTATAATATTCGCCGGCAAACCATAATTCTCAACCTGGGACCATAATTTTCATAATTCTCGTCCTCTATTGTCGTCCACTATTCTACTCCAGATCAACTTATAATTCTCTTCCTCTATTTAACTTCAAATAATTCAACTCTCATTTAACACTTTCCTAAGTGAGTCTATGTTTACACATGTGCAATCTTCATTTAAATTAATGTCTCATTTAATAGACCACTAATATATTCTTGCCCTCTCCGTAACTAATTCAACTTCATTGTACTACGTAAATACTTATTAATATTAATCAGGGTTATAAAAATGAGTCGAGATTGGATGTATCTGCGTTTACTTCCGAACGGGGAATTTAATCCGCACTTCCTTGCTGGGCTTGACGAGTTCTTAAGATTTGCATGTAGTCAGCCTCAGTTAATGGATGGAGAAAAAAACAAGTGTCCGTGTGTGAAGTGTAAGAATATATACTTTAGAAGTACAGATGTTGTACAGCTTCATCTCGCTAAAAAGGGTTTCACACGGGGTTACGAGATCTGGAGGTTTCATGGTGAAAATGAAATACCTTCATATGCTCAAGAAACATGTGTCGACATAGATGTAGAACCCGATGGTTCCTGATCTCGGGGGTCCCTCTTTTAACAACCCAGACACAGAGGAAGATCCAAACGCTACAACAAAGTTGTTGTACGAGTTGCTTGACGCTGCCGATCAAGAGTTATACCCTGGGTGTAAGAACCACACTCAGTTGTCTTTTGTGGCTCATCTTATGACTTTGAAGGCCCGTTCTTGGATGCCACAAAAATATTTCAACGAGATGTGTGTGTTATTGAATGAGGCATTCTCAGATCACCACAAAGTGCCCATGAATTACTACAGCACACAGAAATTGCTACAGGCAATGGGTTTACCTGTAGAAAAGATAGATTCGTGTAGGAATCATTGCATGATCTATTGGGAGGGGGATTCCCATCTTGTGAATTGCAAATTTTGCAATGAAAGCCGATACAAAGATAGGAGTCGGGGACGTAAACAAGTGTCCTTTAAGAAGATGTACTACTTCCCTTTAATGCCTCGTTTACAAAGGTTGTATGCATCTAAAGCTACGGCCAGTGACATGATCTGGCATTCAACCTCAACTGATGATGGTGTTATGCGTCATCTTGCAGATTCTCTGGCGTGGAAGCACTTTAATGTGACTTATCCGGGTTTTGCAGCGGAGCCACGGAATATACGATTAGGACTGTCAACAGATGGTTTTCAACCATACGGTCAATCGGGACAACAGTACTCATCCTGGCCTGTTATCCTTACTCCTTATAACTTACCTCCGTGGTTGTGCATGAAAGAACAGCACATGTTTCTCACAGTGCTTGTTCCTGGTCCAAGAAATCCAAAAGATAAGATAGATGTGTACCTACAGCCACTTATATCTGAACTCAATCAATTGTGGACAGTAGGTGCCCATACTTATGACGTTTCAAGAAAATAAAACTTCCAGATCCACGCAGCATTGATTTGGACCATTAGTGATTTTCCAGCGTACTCGATGTTGTCTGGTTGGAGTACAGCCGGAAGATTAGCTTGTCCTCGATGCATGGAACAAACAGAAGTGTTCTCCTTAACACATAGCCGGAAGCAGTCATGGTTTGATACACATCGCAAGTTCCTACCTTACGATCACCAATTCAGGAGGAATAGGAGCGCATTTAGAAAGAATAAGATTGTTGCAGATGATCCTCCGGAGAGGAGATCAGGGGAAGAGATACTTTATCAGATTGAAGATTTGGGACTAGTAAAGGTAACCGAAGATTATGATGATAATAACAAGCGCATCTTAAGACAAGTTACCACTGGATGGCGGAAAAAGAGCATCTTTTGGGACCTTCCGTATTGGAGTTCTCTGCTCATTCGACACAATTTAGATGTTATGCATATTGAAAAGAATGTGTTTGACAATATTTTCAATACTGTTATGAATGTCCAAGGCAAGATAAAAGACACGACAAAGTCTAGGGAGGAACTCAACCTCTATTGTCATAGACCCCAACTGATGCGTGACCAGTATACAAATAAATATCCTAAGGCATGCTATACACTTGACAAAAAGGAGAGAAAAGTCTTGTGTGAGTGGGTGAAAGGCCTTAAGTTTCCTGACGGTTACGTCTCAAATATGGGTAGATGTGTAGACATGAGTAAACTTAAGATGTTTGGGATGAAGAGCCACGACTGTCACGTTTTCATGCAGCGCATACTACCCATTGCATTTCGAGAACTACTCCCACAAGCTGTTTGGAAGTCCATAACTGAGTTGTGTCTATTCTTTCGTGATTTGACATCACGAAACATAAAGAGTGACGACATGGAGACACTTAACAGGAACATCCCATTGATTTTGTGTAAGCTTGAACGCATATTTCCACCAAGCTTCTTCGACTCAATGAAACATTTGCCTATCCATCTAGCTGACGAGGCAAGAGATGGAGGACCAGTCCAATATCGATGGATGTACCCATTTGAAAGGTACTTCAAACTGAATCAATTGTGTTTAATGTTTTGTCAATTTTAACTATTGTTTGATGCTTTCTAAATGAATTATTTCAATACAGATATTTAAGAAAACTGAAAAATAATGTCAAGAACAAAGCAAGCGTTGAGGGATCGGTATGTAATGCATACTTAGTGGAGGAAGCCACTGCTTTCTGTTCCTATTATTTTGAGGATCATGTCAGTACGAAACATAGAGAGGTGCCTCTCAACTACGTTGGAGGATGTTCTACTAGTGGGGTAGAAGATCAATCAGACTTGCCTTCTGTATTCAAACTTGCTGGAACTGGTTTTGAAAAGACAACGAAAAGATCATTGGATCCAAGGGAATACAGAGCTGCTCATCTATATGTACTCCATAATTGCATGGAGATCGATCCATATATCAAGTAATCTTTTACAAATCAAATACGACTATTTAATGCAATGTGTGGTTTTTATAAACTAATATGTACTTTTCTATGAAGGGAATACGAATCACATCTCAGACACTCAAATCCATGGATAACTGATATGGACATTGACAAGAAAATGTCTACAGAATTTCCTGAATGGTTTTGCTCCTATGTGAGTCAAATTTTCACTAAACTACTTGAAATTATTTAATTAAGTACTATATAAGGGATATACAACTCCATAACTTGATAAGTATAAACTTGTGTGTGATGTAGGTACAAAATTGTGTAACTGATCCTGTTATGTGGGACATTGCACGTGGACCTTCACCAATGATTACATCATATCATGGTTATTTGGTGAATGGTTACAAATTTCACACGATATCACATGGAACTCACAAAGCAACTATGAGCAGTGGTGTGTGCATAAAAGCGGGTAACTATGGGGACTCGAGTCAGACTAATTTTTATGGACAATTAGTCGAAGTGTGCGAGCTCACATACCTAGGATTATACAACAAAAAGGTCGTTCTATTCAAGTGTGACTGGTTCGACACCTCTCCGGCTGGTACAAGGGTTGATACTCAGTTCAAATTAGTGTCTGTAAATCATAAGCGCAGACTTAGAAAATATGAACCATTTGTATTAGTCATTCAAGCTACACAAGTGTATTACTGTTCATATCCGAGTATGAACCAACAGTGTAGAGAATGGTGGGAAGCTTGTTCTATAAAGACAAGGGCCACTATCGATGAGTCTCGAGCGGATGTGTCTACGTTGGAGTCACCGTTTCAGGAGGATGATGACGCTCATGTGGTAACTACTGTAGATGTAGATGATATTACATCAGTTCACCGGGACGGTGAGCATGTAGAAATTGAAGATGATGATGACCACCAAGACTCTGATAATGTCCTCGAAACAGAAGAAGAAGATGACGAGGATGATGAATATGAAGAGGATGAAGCTTCAGATGACGAAGAAGAAGATGAAGATGAGGAGGATGACTATGTAGATGAGGATGGGGAAGATGAAAATGATAACGATGAAGATGACGAAGATTAACACTTTGTGTAGAAAACTTAACACATTGAAATTTTACATTATTAACTATAAATGCAATTTGTTATATGTTCAATATAAACCTTCTACGTACGTATACGTCATTTGTCTATAATGATTCTTATTTATTTCTTTATTTTCAATGTAATAGATGTCTTACAGTCGGCACGATTCACCACGAGATGATGTGGGGACTCCTCGTGGTAGGGGTTCCAGACGATCACATCTATCCGTTGGACGGGGTAGTTCCCCGGGCTCATCGTCTGGATATGAGTCCAGGACTGGTCTGAGCCACCATATTGGTGGCATACACATAGGCGGTCTGTCTTCTGGCTCTAACACTGATGGTCAGAGAGAGCTTAGACCCACAGGTGACTTTGTTCTATCTGTGAGTGAGCTGGTGTACGTAAATGCAATAATCACACCTTCAATTTTGACCCTTATTTAATTAGTTATTCAAAACTCTAACATAAATCAATCTAAAATTACTTATGTAGGGGATTTTACCCGCATGCCGACCCGGCAGATTACATTTGGGAACTATTTAAGATAGTTCTCAACCCGACTGGATACAGTTGGAAGCTCACGCCTGAGGACGTGAGACAGCGATATTGGGAGGAGTTTAAGGTTCGAAAATTTGCTAAAACTTTCAAATTCATTCTTAATTATAACTTATAACTACAATTTCTAACATACATATATTTTCAATGCTAGAAAAAATTTACTTGGGAACCGGCACTCGATGCCAAGATTCGGGAGCTATGGTATGATAAGATTCGGGAGAGGTACAAGGATTATATTTGCGGGATCAAGAGGAGGAGGAATGATCCGCCACCCAGAGGTGGGAAGCCTGGGTGGTGGACTGATGATGTGTGGATGGGTTGGCTCGCTTACTGGTCCCGGGATGATGTTGTGGCCAAATCCCAGGCAGCGAGGCGCAACCGGATGTCTAAGCCTCAGGGACCGGGTACTGGTCCTATCAAGCATAGGGGAGGGTCCAAGTCGGTCATGCAACGAGCTGAGGAAAAAGTAATAATATACTTTAAATTATAATTATGTGGTACAATTTTAATTCATATACACATGTTTCAATGACACAACTCCATTGTGATTTGATGCATAGGGTCGTGAGAGGGGAGTAGCTCCGATTGAGTGCATGTTCAACTCCTTTCTGGATGAGCATCGATACGCGGACGGGACATACACCGATCCGAAATCTGAGGCGATAGCGGTAAGTTTTAATTTTAAAAGAATATATTTATATATATATATATATTAGATTTTCAATATTTATAATATGTATACTAACAAATGTTCATTTCTCGTTTACATGCATGCAGACTGAGGTGTTTCGCCGTGCTGACGGGAGCGGGCCCAACTACCCGAGGGGGACCACGATGCAGTCGACATAAACGAGCTGTATCTGGAGGTTCTTGGGGGCCCGGACAAGAAGAAGAGGATGTTCGGCACGGGAGGCGCGGCAAAGGCCTTGAGAGCATCTAGATTTGGGGGATCCTCGTCCACATCACGAGCATCTAGAGACGAGGTTGAGGAGCTACGGCGCCAAGTCGAGGAGCAGGATCGCGAGCGCCGTGAGTACCAGGCTCAGCAGCAGAGATTGGTTGAGCAGATGGCACTCATGCAGACTCAGTATGCCGACATGATGCGCTGGATGTCTCAGCAGGGAGGAGGTAGTGCACCCTCCTTTCCCTTTTATCAGCCTCCACCGTCTGATGCCCCTCCCCAGTTTCCTCCTGATGATGATTATGATTCGTAGATATGCTACTGATACACTTTACTATTTTTTTATTATATGGTTTGTCGTGGGATGTTATTGATACATTGTTTTATTTTGTTCATTATATGAAATCCGCGTTCATTTTGAATTTCATTTGATTGGTTCAATTTTAAATTATTGTTCAATGTTGGATTATATTTGTATTGTTTGTTGTGACACGTTTTAGGTAATGAATAATAAAAAAACAAAATTAATTATTAAAATAAAAAAAAAATTATACCTGGCGACGGACTGCAGTTATTGTCAACGGTCAACGCCACCTGGCGACGGACTGCAGTTCGTCGCCACTAACGACGGATTAAATCCGTCGTTAGTTTTCCGGCACCGTCAACGGCCACCGGGAGACATTGACGATGGATTTACAGTCCGTCGTCCCTAACTACGGATAAAATCTGTCGTTAGCTAACTACGGACTGTATTTTCCGTCGTCCGATGGGCTAACGACGAATGAAATACAGACGGAAAAATTCCGTCGCCAGTCCGTCGCTGGCCTCCCGGGACGACGGATTTCCTATGCTAAAGACGGATTTTTCCGTCGCCAGAACACCTTTTTTTTGTAGTGTGTAAACCCTAAATCATAAATATTTAGTATGATTAAGTGAAGCATTATACGAAAATCAAACATTATAAAACTAATCAAGATTCGCCATTGATGGACGATTCTGAATAGATTGAGCTGGGTTGGATATCGGAAGGATCTTCCACAAGATCGACTTCTTTTGTTGTAACGCCTGTTCTGATGGGGGAGAATCGAACGCAGATATTTCACATCTGACTTCTGGGGACCATCCATCCTTTTATATTAAATGAACTTTATTGTAATTATTAGTCAACCCTTCAATGATTGTAATAATTACTCTTAGGTATATACATTTTATATAATAGCAAATAATACATTAATTAATTATATATGTGATCACAATGAGATTAATGAAATTAATCTAACAATCTCTCACTTGGGCACCATATATAAAACTTGATAATGTATTACCGTATAAGAGCTTAAACAAAATATGTTATTATATGTTTTGTATATCTTTAACAATCTTGTCCATTGATCACATCAATGCAAGGTCTAAAGTATCGTTTCGTCAAAGTAGCTCGACTAGGCCAACAATAATCACATGCACAAAAGCAATCAAACCACATAGATCTGATGGTATCACGAAAATCAGATGTAGCATCTATTTTCGAATGGTCCTCTTTAGAACTTAATCTTTAGGCAAATGTTACATAATGCAGAGTAAAGAACTTAACTTTATTTTTGTTCAAAAAAATAATTTTATTACACAAGTGTTTATAGTATCGAAAGCAACCAAATTACAAACTCCCACTAAAACCAAACATCATCCAACGATGACACACACATACGAGCAATATGCTCATGAAAGACCTTGGGCAGTAAGCCCTTAGTAAGTGGATCCACTATCAAAGATTTTGTCCTTATGTGCTCTATGGAGATCTGTTTACTCTGCACTTTTTCTTTCACAATAAGAAACTTGATGTCATTGTGCTTTGACTTGAATAAACTCTTGTTGTTATTGGAATATATAACTGTGGACCTTATTGTTACAACATAACTTAAACATTCTTTCCACATTTTCCAGAATGTGCAGTCCTGTGACAAAGTTCTCGATGCGCCCGTTTTTCGTGATCTTTTCGTGTCTTTTTTTTTAGGTCTAGATCAAGTAATTTTCCTTTGTTTGTGTCTTATTTTGTGTCTGGGAGGACACGAGTCTGGTTGGTAGGATACAGGTCAAGGATGCAGATCATCTCAAGAAAGAGGTATATTTACACATGGAGCATCTTGGGCAGTCTGAAGCTCAAGGCAAGGTACCGCTCGAGATCACGCTGCAACCATTGGGGGCAAGAGGAGCACATTGGCCAAGACAAAGAGAAAGAGTGAAGTAGTCGGGAGCGCAGAAGACAATGGGCAAGACGTTGGAATTTGCGTCGGATTTCTTTCCTTCCGCGGAAAAGGGAAAAGATCTCCCTTTCCTTCCACGAAATATATGGGGGATTTGGAGTATCTTCCTCCACGCGGAAGATCTGACCGGGAAGGAAAGTTCTCCGTGAACCCTAGCTACCACGACCATGAAGGCCAAGCCCATGAAGATCTATAAATACCCATGCAATGAATCAGAGACATAAGCATTCGAGGGAGGGATGATGCCCGACTGCTCTTATCCTTAGTCTAGGCTTTATTTCAATGAGTATTGGGGAGGAAGAAACAAGTCCTACGGGCAAACACTTTATTTATGTTTATGTTTTTGGCCTTGCCAAGGGTTGGTCCTGGCAAGAGGTTCTTTTGGTAACACTCTATTTCCGTATTTTAATATAAGTATACTTTTGTTTATTTCATTTGTGTTCTTTACTTTTTGTATGAGTACCTACATTTATTAAACTTGGCTTGAGAAAGATGAATTGAGTTAAAACTTATTACGTCTTGAGAGGTCTAATCGCACACATAGTTGTATTGACATGTTCCTAAAGCGATGAATCTGAATCATATACAACTTGATCAAGTCTTCGGTGTTGTCTGGCCAGTAGCATTCTTGGGCAAGATCAGGTTACAATTTCGAGCTGGAAACTCCAAGTATTAACGACTCCCTACTTGCCAGCCAGAGGGATCCGCATTGTGATGTAGGTGGGAACGCCATGGGACGGGCGTCTAAGATGGTGTGCCCATGGTTACGGTGTCCCCTTAATACCTATTTGGGTATGCTGGAGTAGGCTTGGTACAAGAGAAATCTTGGGCAAGGGGGATAGAGGAGTGAATAACCCTTACCTTCTGGGCTGAAAGGTATGTTGAGCGAGGCTTAGGTGACTACATGACGATTAAAAAGGGGGCTGCTTGAGTGATGCGTTTGGATGGTATGAGTAAAACTCCATTCTTATGCTCGCCCTTAACCGATGACATGGCAAGACAACGAACAACTTTGCACCGATGATCAAGACATAAGTCAAGACTCAAGGATTCTGACCCAAGTCAAGTTTCTTTCTTATTTAACTATCTTAGTGTTTTCTTTTTAGTTATTTACATTTCAGCATTTTACTTTCTGCTTGATTACAACTTCTTGCCAAAGGCAAGACCCGACTCAAAATCCCAAATTGTGACATCGAGAGAGGAATCCACCAACTCCCTGTGGGATCGATCATGTACTTGCCACTAGCGGAACCTAGTGAAGAGTGCAGATTTATAAATTTATCTTGACCGGAGTGATAACGACTGAGCTTCGTCAGTTCTGTAGCCATATTCCATGATATGTAGTCTGATAACATGCTATGAATTCTGCCTCCATGGTGGAAGAAGCCACAAGTGCTTGTTGGACACTTTTCCATGACACAACTCTTCCAGCTAGTAGAAAGGCATCCAGTTGTGGATTTTCTGTTGTCTTGGCATCTAGTAAAGTCAAAATTTGAGTATCCGATGACCTCCAAGTGATATGACTTTATATAGACTAGCATGTAGTCTTTTGTTCTCTGTAGATATCTCATAACCCTATTGACTGTTATCCAAAGAATCATCACAAGGTTACTCAATTATCTGCCTAACATCATTACTATGTACACAATATCCGGACGCGTACACACCTGAGCATACATAGACTTCCAATTGTCGAAGCATATGGAATATTATGCATTTCCTGAGTTTCAGGTTCGTCTTAGGGCATTGCTTAAGGCTAAATTTCTCTCCTTTAGCAACAGGGGTATTATCTGATCTACAATCTTGCATCTCAAACCTCTTTAGTACCTTATCAATATAGTTCTTTAATGATAACCCAAGAACACCCCGAGATCGATTACGGTGTATTTGGATTCCTAATACAAAAGTGACTTCACTGAGATCTTTCATCTCGAAATGCACCGACAGGAAACTCTTAGTGTCATGCAATAAACCTATATCGTTAGAGACAAGCAAGATTTCGTTCACATGAAATGGCCAGGAACACAAACTTACTTCCACTGAACTTGTGATACACACAATCATCCAATATATTTATCTCAAAACCAAATGATATGATTACTTCATGGAATTTATGGTACCATTGACGAGAAGCTTGCTTGAGCCTATAAATGGATTTCTTTAGTTTGCAAACCATGTCCTTAGAGTCACATAATTCAAATTTTCTGATTTCACTGTATACATCATTTCTTCAACGTCTCCATTAAAAAAATGTAGTCTTAACATCCATCTGATGTAATTCAAGGTCGAAATGAGCAACGAGTGTCATAATGATCCTAAAAGAGTCTTTCGATGAAACTTGAGAGAAAGTCTCTGAATAATCAATGCCTTCCTTCTGAGTATAGTTTTTTAGCTACAAGATGAGTCTTATACTTCTCCACATTACCATTTGCATCCCTTTTGGTTTTAAAAATTCATTTACATCCAATGTGTTTCGCACCATCTAGCAATGAGATAAGTTCTCAAACTTGATTGTCTTGCATAGACTTATACTCCTCATTCATGACATCAATCCACTATTGGAAGTGTTCATCTTGCATGGCCTAACGGAAATTGATTGGATCATTTTTCATCAGTCCATTATTTTCCTCAGCTTCCATGAGGTAGATTTCATAATCCCCAGGAATGGCACTCCGCCTTTCTCTAGTGGATCTCCTTAATTGCACTAGTTTCTTGAGGTTGTTGAGTTTAAACATTCTGAATGGGGATATACTCGATGATATCAGGTTGAGGTTCCTGATCTGCTTCTCGAGAAATGACAGGAATTGAAGCCTGAGCATTACTAGAAGCAGCAACAGGATTCAAGTTTGAATCCTCCTTAAAAGTGATATCCCTAATCTTATTTCTCCCCCAAACTCAACTTCCTCAAGGAAAGTTTTTTTTCTCGTCTTAAAGGTAATTTTATTACTGAGATCGCAACACTTATAGCCCCTTAAATGTTCACAGTGACCAATGAAATAGCTGCTAACCGTTTTTGGGGTCCAATTTCTTTTCTTATTGCCTATAAGGCTTTGCTTTAGCTGGACATCCCCAAATATGGAGTTGCTTCAGACTGAGCTTCCGACCAGTTCAAAGCTCATAGGGTGTTTTAGTAGTTGCCTTAGTTGGTACTCTATTTAGTATATAAGTTGTTGTCTTAGTAAAATGTAATGGACGTTGTTCACCTGATCCGTCATATCTATCGTAGTATTCGCCACCATGATCAGATATGACAGTCTTAATCTTTATATTGAGTTGATTCTCAACCTCAGCTTTATAAGCCTTGAACACATCTATGGACTGACTTTTCTCATGGATAAGATATAAGTAGTCAACGCAGGAATAATCATCTATAAAGGAAATGAAATAATGTGACCATTCCAAGATGCCGAAGGGAAAGACCCACATGTGTCAGTATGTATCAATTCTAGGACTTCTGTAGATTTATAGGCTCCTAGTCTCTTATTTTTGGTCCTTTTTCCCTTGATACAGTTAACACAAACATTAAAGTTAGTGAAATCAAGGGAATTTAAAATGTCATCTGTCACAAGTCGCTCAACTCTATCTCTGGAGATGTGACCTAGGCGTTTGTGCCATAATGATGCTAAATTTTCTTTACTTAACTTCCTTTTAGTACCGCGTGATTTAACATGCAATGGTTCATTATATGAAGCAATTATTTCCAATAAATGTAGATTGTCGAAAGAGCTCAAATAATTGGTATCAATAACAGTTGAATTAAAAGACAGAGTAAACTGATTATTTCCAAACAATAATAACCAGATTCATCTAATAAACAATCAGAAATCAAAATCCGTCTAAACGACGGTACAATGAAAACATCTTTTAAATCCAAATAGCAACTGGTTTCTAATGACAATCTAAATGCCCTATAGCTTCAACTTCTACCGACTTTCCATTGCCCACGAAGATGTATCTTTCACCATCAATTGACTTTCAGCATCTTAGATAATCATACATAGAAATACTTATGTGAGTAGTAGTACATGAATCTATTCACCATGTATTTCTAGGTACTAAAGTCAAATTATCCTCAGAACAGACCAAAGTGAGAACTGTACCTTTCTTAGCACACCATGCGTGATATTTTGCACAATTTTTATTTGTGTGATCCGGCTTCCCGTAGAGTAAACAACTTTGTTCCTGATGTTGTTCCTTTTGAGCCGGTCCTTTAGCAGCTTCCTTATCAAAGGTCTTTTCTTGCCCTTAGCCTTAGAGGCACTTGCCACATGGGCAATTTCAGTCCTCTTCTGCTTCAACCTTTCTTCTCCTGAATACAATGAGAAATTAACTCATTGAGAGTCCATTTCTCCTGTTTACAGTTATAACTGATGAGGAAGAGACATTAGAGCCATGAGAACGAGTAGGTCTTCCGAAAGCTCGATCTTTAGGACTTTGAGTTTTCAAGCAATGTTGAACATCTTCATAATGTATTCCCTTATATTTTCCTGACCCTTATACTTCATCGACATCATTGTTAAAAGAAGTGACATCATCTCGACCTTATCGTTCTTTGCAAAACGCTTTTCGAGCTCTTCAAGGAAAACTTTAGCTGAAGTGATGTTCTCAGAATCAGGACCTCTGAAGGCTTCCGGAATGTTGTGCAACATGATCATCAGACTCATGCGGTTAGAACGGTCCCACCTCTCAAATTCCCTCTTTACATCGAGAGTGCTTTCCGAAGTGAGAGGTGCAGACTGTTCTACTCTGAATGAAAGGTCTAGATCCATACAGCCCAACACTATATGCAAATGCCGTTTCCATTCCAGAAAGTTAGACCCATTTAGCATGGGCAATTGGTTGATGTTAGATGATATTGAGACAACGAATGATGAATTAACTGATCAGAACAAAAGACACAAAACATGAAGAGAATCAAATTTGAACTAAAGGTATATTACGCACAACGAAAAATTTAGGTCCTAGATAATGGTTAAGGTATTAAATCTCATCCTGATATACCTAGCGCAACATTAATATCTATCATTTGGGCTTCAACATTGACTGCAAGCGGTACTTTGGACGTAGAGATCAAATGTTGACAATAAGGTCGTGTCAAGAAACAATCAATCTTTGGACTGATGTATTACTCACACAAGGTTACTTGATAATCGTCACACATTTATCCCCACAGAATGTGCAAACAACTCTGCCAGATGCGGATCGGCCTTTGGGTCGGTATGCAAACGCATGAATTGTAGACAAAACAACCATATATATGATTAGGTACAATAGTCTACAAAGCGGTCACTTTGGCAATATTTTGCTTCAACTAAAGCACCTAATAGATGAAGTTGGGACGTGAGTCCAGCAGGTTCAGCCACCAGGCCGAGTCACCGAAGTCGCGAAAAAATGCTACCCCAGAACGGCGATCACCGTCTGGGTCGTCGAGGAATTCCAGCAAGCTCGGTGACTGGATCGGCGATCGCCGAAGTGTAGAACAAAATTCGGCGATCCGAGGCTGGGGTCGTCGAACCCGCTGTCGCTGCTGGAACATGATTCGTCATTGATGGATTCTGAAAGGGTTTGAGCGGGGTTGGATGCCTGATGGTTCTTCCAGAAGATCAGACAACTCTTTTCTGTAACGTCTGTTCAGATGGGGGAGAATAGAACGCAGAGATTTTACGTCTAACTTTTGGGGACCATCCATCCTTTTATATTAAATGAACTTTATTGTAATTATTAGTCAGCCACTCAATAATTGCAATAATTAAACATAGATATATACATTTTATATAATAACAACTAATACATTATTATATATATATGACCACATTGACATTATGAAATTAATCTAATAATTGATACATCATGATTATTTTTTTATTTTAACTAGAAGGCTTAAATGAAACATCCTTAATTTCATGTTGCTACAATGTACCAATTTTAGATCACTATAGATTCATGCAACGACTCTTAATTTTTATGATACAAATTTTCAAAAGATAATACTCTCATAAAACAAGCAAGAATAAGATTTAGACGAGGAAAAATTTAAAAGGAGCAATAAGTACAAAGTTTAACAAATAATACTACAATGTAAATTATGTGAGGCCATGTTCATTTATGAAATATGTAAATCTATTGAGATTATCTCGAAATAAAAAGATATACAAATTTTTTGAGGAGGAAAAGAGTAATATATGATATAAAAGTAACTATTAAACTTGAATACAAAGGAGTAATGATAGTAGATATATAATCCTTTAATTTTTTTAAAATTTTCTGACTTGTATCACGACATTTGCGTTAAATACACAATTTTTTTTTTTAATTTTTATTTAAATAACAACCTTACAATTTTACGTGAAAAATATACACAATCATTCAATTTGTTTGTCAGCAATTTTCAAATTGAACCCGAACTAACTCTTTGAAATGTCAAGTTGAATAACCAGCCGATTTTACGGGTGTCCTGCAAATCGAATATTGGGTATTTTGGGTAATATTCATGTTTGGATATCTGAATATCCGATATTTGAATTTGGATAATATCTGATACCTAATCATACGAAATTCAAATTTTTTTATTTATATTTATTATTATATAATATTATATTTTATTTTTATAATTTATCCTCCTACCACTAAACTAGCACACACAAACAAATTATATATTTTAGCCATATTGATATAATTATAAAATTGAGAAATGTTATTTTTACTCCAAATTAAAATATTGTACTTTCTCCGTCCCATTCAAGATGACAATTTTTTCCATTTTCGTCTGTCCCACAAAGTTGACTCATTTCTTTTTATAGTAATTTTTTGTGCTTTAATTGTACTCCCTCCGTCCCAACTAAGATGAGACATATTCCTTTTTGGGCCGTCCCATCTAAGTTGAGGCATTTCCTTTTTAGTCTATCTTTTTACATACATGAATTAAATAATATTATATTCATATCATCACTTTACACTATTTTTCAACTCTCATAAAATCTTGTGCCTAAAAGTAACGCTTCATCTTAAACGAGACAGAGAGAGTATTAGATAAGTAAAAAAAAAATGTAAATATCTTGGTATGCGTGTCGAAAAAGATGGGGTCCACTGAGACATAAGGAACATATAATTGATATTATCTAAATATTTTTAGAAATGTCAGCATTTTGACGTCACTGTCCCATAAAGACCTATATTATCGAAAATGAATACTACTGGCTAAACATTACTAATCAATTGGATAACAAAGGTCCCTATTTATTTTGGTAATTAAATTTTGTGGAATAGTTCAAACAATCTATAAGCAATATTGATTTCCCACAATATCTTGATATATTTGAATTGAATTGAACGCCGGAAAAGTAGATGTCCCATAATAGTAGCAACTATACAATCGTCTCGATATGTAGAAACTTACTTTCCAAAACAGTGTGCACACATATTGTACAATATATGTAAGCTTTTCGAAATAAATGTATATATGCAGCTAATTACATTTTAATTTAATTTTTTGTGAAGAGAATCTCACAATAATTATGAATAAAAACAAATATAATCACCAACAAACATATATAGTTAAAGGTGAAATAAAAAGGTGTGAAATTGAAGGAAATTTGGTGCAGGTGTAGGGTATCCGAGGTCCATCATCTAAATGAATTAGCTAGCCTGCTGGAAAGAACATCAATAATTTGTCATCATATATACATAATTTGTCTATCTATGTAGCATGATAATCTTGACTTAGCCACTCTATTAATAAGGTTTGCCTTCCTCGGGATACGGTATATCTTATTAAAATTGTCATACTTTATACCTTATCTTTATTTTCTATATGAAAATTTTCATACCGTTATTTACCATATTTTTCGGTATACCTTAGCTTGATATACCTTACTTTTGGTACGGCAATTTTACATACCTATATCTTACTTTATTTTCGGTATACTTTACCTTACTTCGGTATACTTTTCTTACGCGGTATACCAAAACTTATTTACTTTCAGTATACCTTACCTTACTTCGATATACTTTTTCTTTGCGATATACCTGAATTTATTTATAATGAAAATCACCTTAAACAAGGTCTAACATATAAAAAACATAAAGTATTATTTTTTAATAACATAATTTATGAGATAAACCACTAACATCATATAATTAATTACAAGATATTAACTAACTATATTATTGTATTTTCATATAACTAATTAACTAGATTTAGGCATATAATTATAATTAATTTGATCATTTATATATGATATATTATAAAAATAATAATATATTTTTGTTAATTATATATTACAATTTATATTATATTTAATAACTAATAGATCGTGTAATTATATCATAATTATTTAGTTATGTAACAATATATATATATATATTAGTTTATCGTTATTATTTAAGATAATAAGTAGTATATAAGTTATTATTCAATCTTTTTAATTATCAATAAACTCACATGTTTTTGTAGTTTGTCATTCATATTTATTAATTATAATTCATAATTTATGAATAAACAATTTTCTTATAATTCAAATCGAATATATATGTACATGCAATATTATAAATATATGTATATATATATATATCAATATATACCAAAATAACGGTATATACCAATTTTTTCGGTATATACCGCGGTACGATATATGACGGTATACCTCGGTATTTGGAAAAATTATACTTTTATCTTATCTAAAAGTTCGGTACGGTATGATACCTTACTAAAAATTTCGGTATATATATTATATTCGGTATTTTATGATTTTTTTGGTACGATAAGTACAGTATACTGTTTTTTCGATAAATTTTGACAGCCCTGTCTAAATCACTCTTTCTTCTTACCACATTAACTAATTTAGTTCATTTCCATTGTAATCCCCATCGTAAATGCATCACAATTCATTGACTTTAGTTTTTCTCTTTTCTTTCCTTTTTCTTGTCTCATAAAATCATATCCTTATTTATAAACTATATAAAGCATATTAATATATATTATGCATACGTAGGAAATAGGAAAATTGCACGCTCCTGATGTGAAATGCTACATGAAATCACCATATTTTATATTATTTAGTATTTTTATTGTTAAACCAAACCGTGCTTGAGTATTAATAATCCTAAATGGATCTGTAGTTTAGTATTAATAAATCAAACCTTACTATTATTTAGATAACATAATTGTGTGATGATTTTCAATAAATAATGAATAAAAATAAATATGCCAACAATATAGAATTAAGTCAAATAATGAAAAACGGATCTCATGACATGTAGCGATATTAAATCGATTAATGAAATTTACCTATTAAATATAAGTATCATTTTTTTTTAATTACCGTGAAGATTCACTCAGATAACCATATACTTCGAATAGGACAATCTATGATTGTTGAGTAGTACTCAGTCTATTACCCGTGCGTATCAAGAATTTAAATACTAACTTCCAAAAGCAGAGAGGGCCGGTCCTGAAGGGGTCAGTTTGGGCGACGGCCAGCGCCCATAAATTTAGGGGACCCAAAAATATTATATTATATGTGTTATATATATATCCAATCAATATTTTTAAATTTGTTAAAGTATTAAATCATGCACAACAGTGAATGATTCATTAAATTTATTTAAATTTTAAGGCCATCCAACTTAATAATTACATATAGAAGAATTTTGATTTTTTTCCAACACTATAGAAGAATTTTGATTTTTTTTGCTTCCAACGTTCTGCAACTCTTTAACTTTCATATTTTTTTCCTTCCAATATATTTTACCACCCTTAAATCACAATATATATATTTCTAAAATTTTGTTGAGTTCATACATTGTTCAATCTCCTTCTTAATTGAAATTTAGAGCAGCGCTTTCTAGTTTCTCCCGTAAGAAAGAAGAAAATATAAATAAGTAATTACATATTTTGTATCAATTTGTAATCAAATTTGTTACAAATTTCGTTTGTTCAATTATTTTTTTCTTGTATTTTTTGTAATTTGCAGTCTGCAGACATCCCCATGAAAATCTTGGATGCTTCTTCTTTCGATACGTGAAAAGTAAATCACAAGTGCTATCTTTCTTTTATAAAATTTTACCTTTAATATTGATATTGTGAGTAGTGAATATTTGATATTGATATTGTGAGCAGTGAATATTTGATACTGATATTGTAAGCAGACTGAGTAGTAAATATGATATCTAATAAACATCTATCTGGAAGTCAGAAGAGAAAAAAAAAAGAAAAAGAATTGAAGAACTTACTAAAGCGGGTGATATAGAAAATTTTTTTTGTTAAAAATGTTATTGAAAATGCTGAACATTCTAATGCGAATAATGTTGATGAGCCTGTTGAAAATATAGATAAACTGAGTGAATGTGAAAATATTGATATATACGATCCGAGAAATTGGGATAATATTGATAATAGTGCACGAGATATTTTAATCGAAAAAGGACCAATAAGAGAAATGAATTTAGTGTTTCCTAAAGACAATATCTCTAGACATTTTTCTTATACTCATTATGTAAGAAAGTTAAGTAATGGAGAGACAACTGATCGAAAGTGGCTGGTATATAGTAAACATGTTGATAGAGTGTATTGCTTTTGTTGCAAATTATTTAAAAATATAAGTAACACAAGTACTTTAGCAAATGATGGATATAGAGATTGAAAACATATTAGTGAACGACTTCAAGAGCATGAAAATTCTATAGAACATCTTACTAATATGAACTCTTGGAATGAATTGAGAATGAGATTGGATAAAAATAAAATAATTGACGAAAACTTACAACGTGAAATTTCAAACAAAAAAGATCGTTGGAGACAAGTTTTAACTAGAATAATAGCATCCATAAAATGTCTTTCTAAACATTGTTTGACTTTTCGTGGTTCTAACGAGAAACTTTATCAAGATAATTATGGTAACTTTTTGGGCTAATTGAAACGATTGGTGAGTTTGATGCTGCAAGATCATATAAGGCGCATACAAAATAATGAAATTCATTATCACTATCTTGGACATAAAATTCAGAATGATTTAATTTATCTCTTAGCTGGTAATGTTAGAAGTATCGTCCTAAGGAAGCGAAATATTTTTCTGTGATTCTTGATTGTACACCATATATAAGTCATAAAGAACAAATGTCTTTGATAATACACTGTGTTGATATGTCATGTAACAAAGTGAAAATAGGAGAATATTTTTTGGAATTTTTAAAAGTGGGTGATAAGTCTGGTTTTGGACTTTTTAATGAATTATTAAATGTATTAAAATCATTTGATCTTAATATTGAAAATATTATAGGCCAAAGCTATGATAATGGTTCCAATATGAAAGGAAAACATCAAGGAGTTCAAAAGAGATTGCTAGAAATTAATCCGAGAGCATTATAATGTGCTTGTCATAGATATGGCACATTCTTGTGTTAAGACAATTTCATTTTTTGGAATAGTACGCATATATACTTATTTTCGAGCTCACCAAAACGGTGGCAAGTTTTTCTTGATAATGTCAAAGGCTTAACTGTTAAATCTTTATCAAACACACGTTGGAAAAGTTGTATTAATAGTGTTCATGCAATTAGATTTCAGTCTGTTGAATTAAGAAATACTTTATTAAACTTATGTGATATTTGTGATGACGCAAAGTCAAAAAGCGAAGTTGAAAGTTTCGTTACATCAATAGAAAATTTTGAACTTTTACTTGGTATGATTATTTGGCATGACATTTTATTTGCAGTAAATATGGTGAGTAAGAAATTGCAATCAAAACATACGTGCATTGACTCTGTCATGAAACAATTAGAAGATTTAATTTTATATTTTGAAAAGTATAGGAATGAGGGTTATGATAAAAGTCTGACTATTGCCAAAAAACTTGTCTTTGATATGAACGTGGAGCCAATATTTCCAATAAAACGTCGTAATATTAAGAAGAAACAATTTGACGAGACAGAAAGTAATGAAATTTTATCATCACCTGAAGAGTTATTTAGAATTGAATATTTTATAGTTGTCGTGGACATATGACTATTGCTTAAAAACATAGATTTGAACAAATGAATTCATTTAGACATATATTTGGTTTTTTGTTTGATTCAAAAGTTTTAAAATCTTTGGATAATGATGAATTAAGAAGTTATTGTGTCAATTTAGTTTCGGCTCTTACTCATGGTAATTCATGTGATGTTGACTTGAATAATTTATTTATGGAATTAAAAATATTACAAAAATCACCTTGCCAAGTGAAATAATGTCTCCTACTGAAATTCTTAAATTTGTGAAAAATGCATTGTAATACCCCGCATTTTGAAGCCGTCATAAGTTGTGAACTTTTCGA
>JAPKLX010000556.1:67424-90332 GCA_026898415.1 Leonotis leonurus | reverse complement strand
CCCCCCCCAATACACCAAATGCAAACTTTTCAGTTTAGTTGACTATTTCAATCAGAGAGATGTGAGCTTTCTGATTTACAGATTGCTCAAGGTGATAGAACAGAGTGATTTTCAAATCAATTAAGTTCTATCCAAGTAAGATCTCTCTAGTGAGATATACAAAGCAGAAAGTAAGTGTGAACTTAATATCCAGCAATGTATTGTGTGCGGAATAATGGTGGACTTAGTCGGTGCTCTTGTTAAGAAAACCTTTAGAAAACTTAATCGAGTATTTAGGAGATTGATTAAGAATGCAGATTTGAATGAGTATGATAGATGCAGAATAAAAACAACTGAATATAAAATGCAGAATTTAAATGGCACAGTTATTTTTACGTGGTTCGGAAAACCCCCTACGTCCACGGTCTAATCCAAACTGGATTAGATATCCACTACTAGGATACTCTTCTTATTTAACCTCGCTGAGAACGAGCCACAAGTTCCAAGTACAAACAAGTTGAAACTTATGCACGAATAAGGGTCGTGCCCCTTTACAATTTATAGAAAACTACTGTAAACAGGTTATCTTCATGTTAATCCACTAGAAAACTACTAGCTAGTAACGATCTCCTTCTTCTCTCGATAAGACAGACTTGAATTGAGGTGTGATTGCGATCACGAACGGTTTGAAGCTTTATCTGATGAGTTTTTAATGCTCGAGAATATTTCTGTAGTATCTTGTTCTTGTTTTTCAGACTTTAAAACTTCAAACATATATAGGCTTTGAATTTGAAATTCTAGCCGTTTGTTGATTGGCGTGATTTGATTTGTGGATTGCCAATCAATCATATCTCTTCTTTCCTTGTAGAGTCGTTGATTGAATCTTCTATGAATGGCAAGCAGATCGTCTATGATTACTTTCCTTCTTCATGTCAATCAGTGATTCAATTTCCAATTCTTCAATGGAAAGTTTTTAATGCTTCATCGACAGGTTTGGTTCTGCTCTTTCTGGTTTGCTTCTAACTTTCTGGTTGTGTCCTCTCTGGTCTAGTGTCTTTCTGGTTGAATATTGACTTAGACACTTTCTGGTTGAGGTGCTTTCTCGTTGAGGTACTTTCTGGTAGAGCATACGTTAACCACTTTCTGGTTGAAGTACTTTCTGGTAGAGCACTGGTTAGACATCTTCTGGTTCAAGTGCTTTTCTGGTTGGACACTTGCTGGTTTAACTTTCTGGTTGTGTCCTCTCTGGTCTAGTGTCTTTCTGTTGAAGTTGTCTTGCTCCAGCCTTCTGCTTGAGACTGGCTGGTTTTGGTTTCTGACCGAGACAACTTCTATCTTTCTGGTTGAACGAGCTTTGATTATCTGTCTTGCAGAAACCAACAAGAAACGATACAGAACATGAATAATATCAAGTGTGTTTTGAAAGAACATCATCAAAACTCAGAATATTTATGGGATTCTCAACAATTTCCCCCTTTTTGATGATGTCAAAACCACACTTAGACAGCATACTCAAATTAGCATGTATCATGTTCTGAAGTGGTTAGCTATTTGTTATTTAAGTTAAATAACAGTAAACATCAGAAAGATAAGAGAACTCCAAATTCATTGATATATGAATTGATGAGTACAAAAGATCAGCAGAGATAGCAGAGAGTCAAAAGCAGAAGATAAGAAAATAAAAACTATCTAAGAGAACCATCTACCTGCTCCGCCCTTCTTCATCTTTTCTCTCTGTGCGTCGGATACCAGCTGGATGCTCTCATAGATACCATCTCTCACCCTGGCATAGTTTGGATCATGGTTGTCGATTTTATAGCCTTTGATCTTTGCCAGTTGATTGATGTAGTTCATAATATACGTCTTATCTGGAAGATTGCTGCCTCGTATAGTTGGGCAGATCATGTATTCCTTCTCTGGTGCCTTGATTTGGATTTTGGCGTCTGCTGCTGCTGTTCTGATTCTTTGAATAAGTTCTTGATCTCTGAAATTCTCCAGGTAGCGGTTAAAGTCTTCATCTGGGGTAGATTCAGAATATGTAGGCTCTTTCAAAAAGTATCTGTTCAGTATGAAGCCTTGTTTGACCTTTTCCCAGTCAGTTTGGTCATTCTCTGGAACCCATGTTTCAAGTGGTGTCTTCTTTTGCAGGGATAGGTTCCAGGAGAATGATTTCTTCTTTTTCTTCTTGGGCTGGGTGGTCGAAGCAGATGATTGTTGCTGTGAGCGTTCAGTAGATGAAGGCGAGGAGAAAGGTGTTTGAAAAGATTTCTCCTTGGCTTCTTGTGCAGCTATTTTTCTTTCTCTTTCAACCTGATCTTTGTAGAACTGAGCTCTGAATACTGGATCGCAAGCTTGGTCCATACTGACCCCAAATAGCAGCAGCTCAGCTATCTGATCCCCTTCATCAACTGGTTTCTTGCCTTTGTCGCTTGGGGTGTGAGATGCTGGTTGAGCTGGTTCTGTTCCGATCAGAGTGGGGTCTGGTCTCGGTGGTGTGGTTGGTCTAGGTTGAGCTGGTGCTGGTGTTTCTGTTCCAGCATCTGTTGCTTCAAATAAGCCCTTGCTGCTTTTGGCTCCCTTGGCCCCCATGCCTCCAGAGATTTCCCCCTTTTTGACATCATCAAAAATGGTCTCGATGAGTGTGCGAAGGGAGATTATCTCCTCAGACATCTTCTCCACTCTGTCCTCTGCATCTGCTTTGAAACCAAGCAGAAGGTTGATTGTTTGGTCAGAGGCGTCTATCTTCTTCTCCAGCCTGCTGTTCATGGTTGACAAGGTTTTGTCATATGTTTCTTGTAGTTCTTCTACAGCAGTGATGCGAGTGACTTGCTGCTCGTGCTCTTCGGGGTTGGGGTAGAGAAGTTCATTTAAGACATTGACCTGGTGTTTCCGCATCAACTCCACAAATTTCTCATTTTCAAAATGAGCTAGTTGGGAGTGGATGGACAGGTCAGTATCTTCCTTCAGTTGAGCAGCAAGTTGAATACCTTTCTGTGCTACGGCAGCATCAATGGTTTCTTTTTGTTTGGCCAGAATATCAGCTATCAATTCAGTGGCCTTTTCTGCTTTTCCTTCTATGCCAGTCAGGCGAAGGTTGATTTTGGCTTGTCCTGCTTCATTAGCCACTCTATCATCATCAATTTTCTTGTCAAGCTCCTTCCTGACTGTGCGGAGTTTTCTTCTGATGTCTTCATCCATGTCATTAACGTACTCTTTCTGATGTTGGTTGAAATCAGTGAGTATTTGAGTGGCTTTTTCTTGAATCGAGTTGCACACATCAGTCATGTGGTCTTCAACTCTAAGGGTAATCAGGTTGTCCAGTTGGTAGTTGTTGAAGGTCTTGGGCTCTCTTTCCAAGAGTTCTTCCATGGTGTAGAAGTTGACGTGTTTCTTCAACTTCTGTGCAGCGCCATGGGTATAAATTTCATTGCTTGGCTCCCCGCCAATGTGCTGGCCCACCGGTTCATCTTCACTTAAATCAAGGTCGATGACAGTTGTGTTCTTTGTAGGCTGCTTCTGAGTCTGTGCTGCTGCTGGTGATGATTGGTGTTCTGTTGGAGATGCTTCTTGAGCTGCAGAAGGTGTTGTCTCCAGATTAATTTTCAAGCTCTCTGCTTCTTGTTTCATGATGCCAGAGATGAGCTGTTTGTATTCTGTTCGAATTTCTTGGACGGTGGAGACTTGAAGTAGACTCAGTAGCGTTGCTTCTTCCTTCTTTAAGTCATCGATTGTTTTGAGTTGAAGCAATGCATCAAATATATAATACTCGCTGTCCTTGACCAGCAAGTAAAATTTGACGCGTGTTGCTGCTCCTAAGCTTTCTGGGAGCAAGTGAATTCCAGGGAATTCTTGAAGCACAGAGTGTTTGGCTTCATTTTCCAGCAAGTTGATGACACTTTCTGCTTGCTGTTTCCTTTCTTCGGCTTCATCAGCAGATGATCCTTCCTCATCATCCTCACTTATCCTTTCCATTCTGTTGGGAGAAGGGGTAGCTGTTCTGGCGGGAGAAAAGTCTTTCTCCGGATGTGGAATATGACTTGTTTCTGGTTCCACATCAGCAGCGGGGTTCTCTACTTGTTCTGTTGTTGCTTGTGGTGCCTCTGTTTCTTGTTCTGTGTTTGCTGGCATATCTGATTGTTCTGCTGTTTGTGCTGGTGGTGAAGGGGGCTCTTGCACTTTCTGGAGTCTCCTTTTCTTTTGTTTGGGCAGGGAAGCAGAAGTTTCTGTCTCAACAGAACTTCCTCGCTTACGTGCTGCCTTTTCTTTGATTACCTTCTCCTTCTTCTTCTCCACACCTTTAGTAGGTGGGACCCATGCAGGGTTAGAACTACCAACTTCCAGTGCGGCAACACGATGCACCTCATCTGGTATCTTGTTGAAGAATTGTGGTGCCAGTCCCAGAGACATTTCCAGCTGGTGTTAGTCCTTGGGAATAGAGTGAGTAATGTTGTATTCCTCAGCATCATCCCAGACTTTCTGCTTGAAGAATTCTTCTAACTTCCACCGAGGTTCCTCTGCCCCTGCTGTCCTTGGTGTAAGTGACCAACTTGGCTTCCTTAGCCATCAGCTCAAACAAAATTCTGCTCCAGTTGATTCGAAGGTTGAGTACAACAGCTGTGAGAATTCTGAATTTCTCCGGGGTCACTTAGTCATATGTTCCACTGTGATTCAGAAAAATCCTTTGAACCAGTTCCAGTAGTAACTTGAAACCTGGTTGAAGTAGAGATCTCTGAAACATTCTTCCAGTATACTTTATCGGTATCACCATTACTATTTCCACTGCTTCTTGCAGTTGTGCAGAAGTGATCTCTTCCAAGGATAGACCTTCATCTTTCAACCTATAGGTCTGGTTGATCATCTCAATCACGTTGTATGGGGTTTTGCTTGTTCTATCCCCGATTGGCATCAATACATTAGCTTCAAAGCCATGTTTGTCACTCTGCCATGTCAGATAGAAAGAGGCTACTTGTTTTGCCAGAAACATCTTAGGATGCGAGGTGACAATGTTGCAGAAACCTTACATCAAAAGAACATTCGCACAAGTATATACATATTCATCAGTTCATTGGAACAAGCATAAATTTTGCACAGAAACAGTAATAATAGCATTTCATAGGATAACGAGTCACAGAATATGCAATTAAGATGCAGGTTTAAAAGAAGTTTGAATAAACAGAAAACCTTTGCAGCGTGAAACCATGGCAAAGATTTCCTCAAGTTTTCGAAAACCGTGGGTTTCAAGGACAGCATACGGTTCAGGTGTGAGAAACTTCTGAACCTCGGCAACGTGTTGAAGAAAAAGTGAAGTTTGGGGTGCCATAGTCAAACGCAAAGATGTTTTGAGAAGCGATTTGCAGAAGTTTTGGGAAATTCTTAAGTGCTTAGAAATTTTGAGAAGTGCTCAGTGCGATAAAAGTGAAGGTGAACAGTTTAGAGAATGATATCGCATATTTATAACAAAAATAATTAAGCAAAAATAAAACTGAAGGTAATTAGAAGAGTTGAAAAATTTTCTCCCTTTTTAGATTTTCCTGCTTCTATGACTTGTTTTGCTGCCTTTCCTTGCGTGAGATGGACGCTCTAGATCCTAGGGTCTGTATGCGAGCGTGTGCGTATCTCTTACTTTTGGCAACTTTCCTTTTCCTGTCTCTTGCAGGGATTTCCTCGATCCCAGTTCCCAAAGTTGTGCTAATCATCACGAAAATAGGAGATTTAGTAAATCTAGGATAAAAATATCTTTTACAGTCTGTAACCTAGAAGAGTGACGTCTTTTATTTCGACGCTTCAATTTCCTTAAAAGTTCCCCCTTGACTTAGCATTTAAGAAATAATTTTCACATGGCTTTTTCGTCAATTTATAGAGAAAATTATGCCACGTGTATTTTATTTCAACTGGGCTTTATGACTTTCTTGTAGTTAACGTTCTGGTGACTATCTGGTAGCTTTCTGGTATTTAGCTATCTGGTAGCCTTCTGGTCTTGACTATCTGGTAGCCTTCTAGTCTTGGCTATCTGGTAGCCTTCTGGTAATAGCTATCTGGTAGCTTTCTGGTATTCTTCATCCAGACTGAGTAGTCCAAGTTTTCCACACAGCATCTTAAATCTTTCATCTGGTAGTGCTTTAGTTAAGATGTCAGCACGTTGAATGTCTGTATGAATCTTCTCAATCTTGATGTGCTTTCTCTCTACATGATCTCTGATAAAATGATGTCTTACATCGACATGTTTGTATCTTGTGTGGAGTACTGGATTCTGTGTTATAGCGATAGCACTTGAGCTGTCACAGAATATAGGTATCTCCTTTACATCAATCTCATAATCTCTTAGTTGCTGTTTCAACCATAGTATCTGTGCACAACAGCTTCCAGCAGCCATATATTCTGCTTCTGTGGTTGATGTAGCAACAGATGTCTGTTTCTTTGAAAACCAAGAGATCAACTTGTTTCCAAGGAATTGACACGTTCCAGAGGTAGACTTTCTGTCCAGTTTGCATCCAGCATAATCTGAATCAGAATAGCCTGTAAGCTCAAAGTTATCATCTTGTGGATACCAGAGACCAAAGTTAGCTGTTCCCTTAAGATATCTAAGTATCTTCTTGGCAGCTTCCATATGTGATTCTTTAGGATTGGCTTGATATCTAGCGCATACTCCAACTGCATAGGTGATATCTGGACGGCTTGCAGTAAGATATAACAGAGAGCCAATAATTCCTCTATATTGTGTAATGTTAGCTGGTTTTCCTTCTGGGTCTGGATCTATCTTCCCATTGGATTGCATTGGAATTTTAACTGCTCTGCTGTCTTTCATTCCAAACTTGACTAGCAGATCGTTGATGTACTTTGCTTGATTAACAAAGATACCATCTGGTAGTTGCTTTACCTGCAGACCTAAAAAGAAATTCATCTCACCCATCATGGACATTTGGTATTTATTCTTCATTAGTTCTGCAAATTTGTCACATAGATAGGGAGATTGTGATCCAAAGATTATGTCATCGACATATATCTGGACCAACAGAATGTGTTCTTTGACTTTGATGACAAATAGTGTCTTGTCAACAGAACCTCTTCTGAAGTCTGATTCCAGTAGAAAGGTTGACAATGTTTCATACCACGCTCTGGGTGCCTGTTTCAAACCATAGACTGCTTTGGCTAGTCTATATACTTCTGGTTAGGATTCTCTTCCTCAAAATCAGGTGGTTGCTCAACATACACTTCTTCTTCAAGTATGCCATTTAGGAATGCACTTTTAACATCCATCTGGTATACTTTAAATCTTTTGTATGCAGCATATGCCAAAAATAGCCTAATAGCTTCCAATCTGGCCACTGGTGCAAAGGTCTCATCGAAGTCGATACCTTCCTGTTGATTGTATCCCTTTGCAACAAGTCTAGCCTTATTTCTGACTACTTCTCCATTCTCATCCCGTTTGTTTTTGAATACCCATTTAACACCTATCACTCCTTGATGTTTTGGTCTATCTACTATATACCAAACTTGGTTTCTCTTAAACTCATTGAGTTCTTCTTGCATAGCTATGACCCAGTCTGCATCTCTAAGTGCTTCATAAGTGTCAGAGGGTTCTACACGTGATAGATAGCAGCTGAGAAGTGCACTTTCTCCATGCATTCTTCTGGTTCTAACTCTATCTGTTGGGTTCCCAACAATCTGTTCAGAAGGATGATTTTCTTGAATCCATTTCCTTCTGCTAGATATCTCCTCTTCTGATATCTCAGGTTCTGGTTCATTTGTTGGGTCCTCAAATTCTGGATGAGAAGTTTAAAATGGATTTTCATCTTCTGGTCCATCTTGCTCATTATTCCAACCAGTTGTATCTCCTGATTCTTCTGGTTGATCTGGTTCTGGCTCAATAATATTATTTTCTCCTTCTGGCTGATTGTTCTCTGTTGTAATCTGTGTTGTCTGTTCTGTTCCCCCTTGCTGCAAGCTTACTGCTTCAGCATTGTTTGGGATTTCAATATCATTCTCTTCTGATGTATTTCAGATTAGAATATCTTCTAACAGAATCCCTTTTGCTTTCTGGTTCTTGTTCTGGATTGCTTTCCAGCTTGACAAGCTTCACAAATGTGACTTTTGTCATAGATTTGTTCTGGTAATCCCTCAACTAGTTTCTCTCGTGCAATCTTATTGATTGTTTTGAAGTTGAGGTGGCTTAATCTTTTATGCCATAACCAGCTAGTTTCTGACACTGTCCTAGTGACCAGACAGATCTCTATCTGGTTGTTCCATTGCACAATATATAATTTATCCTGCAATATTCCGGTAAGGAGTATCTCATCTCCTTCCTTGTTCTTCACCAGACAGTTGTTAGTGTCAAAAATAATTTGATTTCCATTTGCACAGAACTGAATTACAGAACACAGATTGTGGCTAAGACCTTCAACATATGAAACATTTGAGATGGTGGTCTTGCCAACTTTTATGTTTCCATACCCTCTGGTATATCCTTTTGAATTGCATCCAAAAGTGACTTGGGGTCCTGGTTTCTCAATGTAGTCTGTTAGTAGATTCTTGTCACAGGTCATGTGCTTCGAACATCCACTATCAATTATCCAGATTGATCCTTTTGCAATCTTGTTCCTTCTTGCAGCCTTCTGATCCTCATTCTGGTCGAGTCCATTATCTAGGCCCATGTAGCATTCATCCCATTCATTGTCTGTTTCTCCAGCATAGAAAGCTTCATCATTTTCTGATGAACTGTCTGTTAGATGACTTGAGCTGCTGGAGTCCTCTTCTGCTATCATAGCTTTGCGTTGAGCTCTAAGTTTTCTGTCTCTCTTAGCTCTTAGTTCATCTCTTTGGCTTTTGGATAGGTCAGGACAGTCTGTTTTGAAGTGACCTGTTCTTCCACAACCATAGCAAGTATAGTCAGTAGGATTAGTGATTTTACCATTACTTTTACTTTCTGTTTTGTTAACAGATCGTTCTGTTTCTTTATTTTTCTGGTATCTATCCTTGTTGTCTTTGTAGAATCTATGATACTTTCTTGATCTGACTTCCATCTTGTCCATTCTCTTAGCAATCAATGAGAATTCTTTGAGTAACTTCTCATATCCTCCTTCTGCTGGTGTAGCAGATGATGTTGAATCATCTGTTTTGCACTTCGCTTTGAAGGCAGTCTCTTTCTCCTTCTTTGTGCTATTTTCACTCTTCTTGCTGGAGGAGTGATCTGGTCCATGTATCCTTCTGATATCACATTCATGGACAGCCAGATGATCAAAGAGTGCTTCTACAGACAGATCATTGAAATCAGCACGTAGAGGTTGCATAGCTGAATAGATTTCCCAGCTTGGTGGTAAGGCTCTAAGAATCTTGAGATTCTTCTCTCTCTGTGTGTACTTATCCTTTTTGAAGGCAGACACTTCAAGTAATACTTCAGTGAACCTGTTCTTCATTTGTTCAATAGTTTCTCCAGGCTTCATTTTGAATTCATTGAACTTATTACATGCTAGGGATAGCTTGTTCTCGATCATAACTTCAGATCCTAGGCTGAGATCTCTTAGTGCTTCCCATATTTCTTTGGCTGTATCAAGATCTTGGATCTTGGCCAGATGAACTCCTTTCACAGTACTGGAGATAACTCCTTTAGCAAAATCATCAAGATTTGCTTCTCTTCTTTCTTCAGAAGTATACTTTCTGGGATCTTTCAGTACAGCTTCTTTGACTACTCCTGTTTCTGTAATTCGAGTAGTTTCTTCTGTAATGGCTAAAGGTCCTTCTTCTATTACCTTCCACATCAAGCAGTGATGGGCTTTGAGACACATCTTGATTCTGAAACTCCATTCTCTGTAACCTTGGATGGAGAATTCTTCGCATACCCTGATAACAGATGACTCCATAACAGATAATATGCAGATGATGAAAAGATTTTCTAGATCTATTCAAGTTGACCACGCAGGTATTAACCTTGTGAAAACAAAACAATGGTCGTATGAACCACTGCTCTGATACCACTTGTTGGTCCCGAAAGAGCAAGGTTTGGTGTATGGGGGGGGAATACACCAAATGCAAACTTTTCAGTTTACTTGACTATTTCAATCAGAGAGATGTGAGCTTTCTGATTTACAGATTGCTCAAGGTGATAGAACAGAGTGATTTTCAAATCAATTAAGTTCTATCCAAGTAAGATCTCTCTAGTGAGATATACAAAGCAGAAAGTAAGTGTGAACTTAATTTCCAGCAATGTATTGTGTGCGGAATAATGGTGGACTTAGTCGGTGCTCTTGTTAAGAAAACCTTTAGAAAACTTAATCGAGTATTTAGGAGATTGATTAAGAATGCAGATTTGAATGAGTATGATAGATGCAGAATAAAAACAACTGAATATAAAATGCAGAATTTAAATGGCACAGTTATTTTTACGTGGTTCGGGAAACCCCCTACGTCCACGGTCTAATCCAAACTGGATTAGATATCCACTACTAGGATACTCTTCTTATTTAACCTCGCTGAGAACGAGCCACAAGTTCCAAGTACAAACAAGTTGAAACTTATGCACGAATAAGGGTCGTGCCCCTTTACAATTTACAGAAAACTACTGTAAACAGGTTATCTTCACGTTAATCCACTAGAAAACTACTAGCTAGTAACGATCTCCTTCTTCTCTCGATAAGACAGACTTGAATTGAGGTGTGATTGCGATCACGAACGGTTTGAAGCTTTTTCTGATGAGTTTTTAATGCTCGAGAATATTTCTGTAGTATCTTGTTCTTGTTTTTCAGACTTTAAAACTTCAAACATATATAGGCTTTGAATTTGAAATTCTAGCCGTTTGTTGATTGGCGTGATTTGATTTGTGGATTGCCAATCAATCATATCTCTTCTTTCCTTGTAGAGTCGTTGATTGAATCTTCTATGAATGGCAAGCAGATCGTCTATGATTACTTTCCTTCTTCATGTCAATCAGTGATTCAATTTCCAATTCTTCAATGGAAAGTTTTTAATGCTTCATCGACAGGTTTGGTTCTGCTCTTTCTGGTTGTGTCCTCTCTGGTCTAGTGTCTTTCTGGTTGAATATTGACTTAGACACTTTCTGGTTGAGGTGCTTTCTCGTTGAGGTACTTTCTGGTAGAGCATACGTTAACCACTTTCTGGTTGAAGTACTTTCTGGTAGAGCACTGGTTAGACATCTTCTGGTTCAAGTGCTTTTCTGGTTGGACACTTGCTGGTTTAACTTTCTGGTTGTGTCCTCTCTGGTCTAGTGTCTTTCTGTTGAAGTTGTCTTGCTCCAGCCTTCTGCTTGAGACTGGCTGGTTTTGGTTTCTGACCGAGACAACTTCTATCTTTCTGGTTGAACGAGCTTTGATTATCTGGCTTGCAGAAACCAACAAGAAATGATACAGAACATGAATAATATCAAGTGTGTTTTGAAAGAACATCATCAAAACTCAGAATATTTATGGGGTTCTCAACATCTCTTGTACTCTGAAATTCATATATCTATGAATATAGAGTTTACTTAGCTTTTTGTTGCTTACTGTTATTTAACTTAAATAACAAACAGCGAATCTCTCCAGAACATGATACATGCTAATTTGATTACACTGTCTAAGTATGGTTTTGACATCATCAAAAAGGGGGAAACTATTGGGAACCCCACTAATATTTTAAGTTTTGATGATGTTCTCTCAAAAACACACTTGGCATCATTCATGTTCTGTATAATTTTTTCTGATTTCAATAAACCAGATAGTCGAAGCCAGTCCAACCAGAAAGATGAAAGAAGTCTCAGACAGAAAGCTGAAGCAAGACAACTTTAACAGAAAGTTAAACCAGCAAGTCTCAGACAGAAAGCTGAAGCAAGACAACTTTAATAGAAAGTTAAACCAGCAAGTCTCAGACAGAAAGCTGAAGCAAGACAACTTTAACAGAAATTTAACCAGCAAGTCTCAGACAGAAAGCTGAAGCAAGACAACTTTAACAGAAAGTTGAACCAGCAAGTCTCAGACAGAAAGCTGAAGCAAGACAACTTTAACAGAAAGTTGAACCAGAAAGCAACAGACAGAAAGTCACTTGAAACCAGAGAATGTCTAACCAATGTACAACCAGAAAGACACTAAACCAGAAAGTGTCTAACTAGCGCTCAACCAGAAAGACATTACAACCAGAAGATGTCTAATCAGTGTTAAACCAAAAAGACATTACAACCAGAAGATGTCTAATCAGTGTTAAACCAAAAATACATTACAACCAGAAGATGTCTAATCAGTGTTAAACCAGAAAGGCAATAAACCAGAAAGGACATAACCAGAAGGTTCAAAACAGAACAGGAGGAGCTGAACCAAATATATCAAAGATATCAATTCATCAAGAATTGGAATGAGAATCACCGATTGACACTCAGAAGGAAAGTAATCATAGATGATCTGCTTACCATTCATAGAAGATTCAATCAACGACTCTACAAGGAAAGAAGAGATATGATTGATTGGCAATCCACATATCAAATCACGCCAATCAACCAACGGCTAGAATTTCATATTCAGAGCCTATATATATTTGAAGTTTCAAAGTCTGAAATATAGATACAAGACGCTAACGATATACTGCAAAAATATTCTCAAGCATTCTATCTCACAATCAGACAAAAAGCTTCAAACTATTCGTGATCGCAATCACACCTCGATTCAAGTCTGTCTTATCGAGAGAGGAAGGAGATCTTTGCTAGCTAGTAGTTTTCTAGTGGATTAACGTGAAGATAACCTGTTTACAGTAGTTTTCTGTAAGTTGTAAAGGGACACGACCCTTATTCGTGCATAAGTTTCAATAAGGTTTGTAATTGAAACTTGTGGCTCGTTCTCAGCGAGTATAAATAAGAAGAGTATCCTAGTAGTGGATATCGAATCCAGTTTGGATTAGACCGTGGACGTAGGGGGTTTCCCGAACCACATAAAAATAACTGTGTTATTTAAATTCTGCATTTATATTCAGTTGTTTTTATTCTCTATCTATTATACTCATTCAAATTTGCATTCTTAATCTATCTCTCCTAAATACTCGATTAAGTTTTCTAAAAGATTCTCTTAACAAGAGCACCGACTAAGTCCACCATTATTCCGCACACAATACATTGCTGGAAATTGAGTTCACACTTACTTTCTGCTTTGTATATCTCACTTGAGAGACTTTATCTGGATAGAATCTAATTGATTAGAAAATCATTTTGTTCTATCAACTTGAGCAATCTGTAATTCAGAAAGCTTGCATCTCTCTGTTTGAAATAGTCAAGTAAACGGAAAAAGTTTGCATTTGGTGTATTCCCCCCCCCCATACACCAAACCTTGCTCTTTCGGGACCAACATTAACACTGCACTTTCTCCATGCATCCTTCTGGTTTTCACACTATCTGATGGGTTCCCAACAATCTGTTCTGGTGGATGATCTTGTATCCATCTCCTTCTCCTGATCATCTCTTCATCGGATATCTCAGGATCAGGTTGATCTGTTGGTTCCTCAAATTCAGGGTGTGCTGTTGATGATGCTTGGAATGGATTCTCATCTGGTTCTACTTCTGTATTTAAATTTCCAGAGTGATCAGTATGTGCAATGATTGTTTCATTGCTTTCCGTTGGTGATCTGTTTTCATCCAGATCATGTAATGTTGTTCCCCCTTGCTGTATGATCTCTTCAGCAATAGGTGGAGTGTTAATCTCTTCATCATCACTTTTCGAATTCCAGATTAGAATGTCTTCAAGTAACAGTTCATTCAATTTTCTTGTAGTCATCTGGTTCTTTGTTTCTTTATCTTCTAGTGACCTGTACTCAACAATAGACTCATCAAAAACAACATGAGGTGTTACCTCCACAATATGGGTATTCTTATTGTAGACTCGATATACTTTACTGACATCAGAATATCCTAAGAATATTCCAGGGTCAGTTTTGCTATCAAAAGTCTTCAATTTAGATTTCCCATTATTGTGTATGTAACATAAACATTCAAAAGTGTGAAAGTAAGAAATCTTAGGCTTTCTGTTGTTCCAGATTTCATATGGTGTCTTTCCATGTCTGAGTGTGATGGATGATCTGTTTTGAGTATAGCAGGCTGTGTATATGACTTCTGCCCAGAATTTCTTTGGTAGATTGGTTGCATTAAGCATTGTGCGAGCTGCCTCTTTGAGTGATCTGTTTCTCCTCTCAACAACACCATTTTTTTGAGGAGTCCTAGCAGCTGAGGTTTGATGAGTGATTCCAATCATGTTGCAGTATGCATCGATCTTCTAGTTGAGAAACTCTATTCCTCGATCTATTCTGATAGTGGTTACACTCAACTCCTTCTGTTTAGTGATCATGTGTAGAAAATCAGGGAGTTTGTCAAGAGTCTCTTTCTTCTTTAACAGAAAGATGACCCAAATGAATCTTGAGTAATCATCTATCATTACTAGGGTGTATTTTCTCCCATTTATACTTAGAGGTTTGACTGGTCCAAATAGATCCAGATGCAAGAGCTCTAGTATTCTTGATGTTGAGTGAGCTGTTTTGCTTGGAAAGGATGATCTGGTCTGCTTTCTAGCTTGACAGGCTTCACATATATTATCTTTATCATATACTTGATCTGGTAGACCTGCCACTAATCTTTCTTTAGCAATCCTGTTGATTGACTTGAAATTTAGGTGGCTTAATCTCCTATGCCATAACCAGCTGGTTTCTGATACAGTCTTTGTTACTAAACAGGTCTCGATCTGGTTTGTCCATTGGACAAAGTATAATCTATTCTGCAGTTTACCGGTAAGGAGTATCTCATCTCCTTCCTTATTCTTCACCAGACAGTTGTTAGTATAAAAAACAATCTGATTACCGTTAGCACATAACTGACTTACAGAAAACAGATTGTGACTAAGACCCTCAACATATGATACATTTGTGATAGTGGTCTTGCCTACTTTGATGTTTCCATACCCTCTGGTATATCCTTTTGATTTACATCCAAAGGTGACCTGGGGTCCTGGTTTCTCTATGTAATCTGATAGCAGGTTCTTGTCACACGTCATGTGTTTTGAACAACCACTATCTATTATCCAGATTGTTCCTCTTGCTACCTTATTCCTTCTTGCAGTCCTTTGATCCTCAACTTCATCTAGGCCGTTGTCTAGTCCCACATAGCATTCATTCCAACTTTCTTCATCATCAGCAACGAAAGCTTCATCATTTTCTGATGAGCTATGTTGGATCGGGAGCGCCCATCAGAATTGACGTACTGGCCCCACACACCAACACTTTTTTTCCCAGCCTGCTTTGTCCTCACTGACAGGCTGACCCAGGACACTTCCCAGTAGGTCACCCATCATAGTATTGCTCCAAGCCAAGCACGCTTAACCTTGGAGTTTCTACTAAGGGGTCACCTGAAAAGATGATGCACCATGTTGGTATGAGTAGTACTAATCAATTCATTTAACCTCTCGTCAACAATGGTAGTGCAGGCCGCACTCCCATAAGTTCTCTCAGGTACGATACACGGAGGACCCCCCCTCCGGGAGGTGCTGGAGTCCACATCCCAACAATCCCCCCCTCAGCACCATCCCGGTACTCTAGAGGATTCATCGGACCTTGAGATCATATGCTAGCGCTCCTTCGAACCCGGGCCACGGGGCTACCAATGAAACCCAGAGGACCGTCAATCTCGCACCTCGGATTACGGCCGTGAATCGTCATAACCCCTAGAGTTGTTGTGCCCAACAACCCCTCCCCTCAGGCACTCCCTGCCTAGGGATGGCACCGCCGGATTCGATTCTTCATATCCGAAGCCCCGGCTCTGATACCAATTGTTGGATCGGGAGCGCCCATCAGAATTGACGTACTGGCCCCACACACCAACACTTTCTTTCCCAGCCTGCTTTGTCCTCACTGACAGGCTGACCCAGGACACTTCCCAGTAGGTCACCCATCATAGTATTGCTCCAAGCCAAGCACGCTTAACCTTGGAGTTTCTACTAAGGGGTCACCTGAAAAGATGATGCACCATGTTGGTATGAGTAGTACTAATCAATTCATTTAACCTCTCGTCAACAATGGTAGTGCGGGCCCTTTTCGACTGAGGCAGGCCGCACTCCCATAAGTTCTCTCGGGTACGATACACGGAGGACCCCCCCTCCGGGAGGTGCTGGAGTCCACTTCCCAACAAGCTATCTGAAAAATGACTCGAGCTGCTTGAGTTCTGTTCAGCTATCATGGCCTTGTGCTCATATTTGAGCTTTCGATCTCTTTTAGTTCTCAATTCTTCTTTTTGACTTCTGGACAGATCAGGACAGTCTGTTTTTTAGTGACCTGATCTGCCACATCCAAAGCAAATGTAATCTGTGGAGCTAGAGGTCTTTGTTGTTTTAGCAGTCTGCTGCTTGGATTCATTCTTGTCATCAGATCGATCATTGTCATGCTTCTTATAGAAGTTTCTCTTGTTGTCTTTGTAGAAGCGTCTGTATTTCTTCGATCTGATCTCCATCTTGTTCAGTCTTTTGGCTATCATTGCAAACTCTTTTAAAAGTTTGTCGTAGCCTTTCTCTTCTTCTGGTGTAGGGGATTTAGAAGGTTCATCTGGTTTGCTCTTCGCTTTGAAGGCAACTTCTTTTTCTTTCTTAGAACTATTGTCTGCCTTTTTGGACAGATGATCTTGTCCTCGAATTCTTTGAATGTCACATTCATGACCTTCAAGGTGATCAATGAGGCTTCTGTAGACAGTTCATTGAAGTCTGCACGAAGAGGTTGCATTGCAGCATAGATCTCCCAGCTTGGTGGAAGAGCTCTAAGTACTTTCATATTCTTCTCCCTTTGATTATATTTGTTCTTTTTGAATGCAGATATCTCAATGAGGATTCCAGGGAATCTCATCTTCATCTGCTCTATTGTCTCGCCTGGTTTCATTTTGAATTCATCATATTTGTTGCAGGCAAGAGATAGCTTGTTCTCAATCATTACTTCAGATCCTAAGGCTAGGTCTCTTAAGGCTTCCCACATCTCTTTGGCAGTATCCAGATCTTGGATTTTAGCCAGATGTACGCCTTTGACCGTGCTGGAGATGATCCCTTTGGCAAAGTCATCAAGATTTGCTTCTCTCCATTCTTCAGAAGTGTATTTTCTGGGATCCTTTAGCACAGATTCTTTGACCACTCCTGTATTAGTGATACGAGTAGTTTCTTCTGTAATTGCTAATGGCCCTTCTTCTATCACCTTCCACATCAAGCAGTGATGAGCTTTAAGACACATCTTGATTCTGAAGCTCCATTCTCTGTAACCTTGAATGGAAAATTCTTCGCAAGCCCTGACAACAGATGACTCCATAGCAGATAGTATGCACGTGAATGAAAAAGGTTTTCTTAGATCTATTCAAGTTGACCACGCAGGTTTTATCCCTGTGAAACAAAACAATGGTCGTTTGAACCACTGCTCTGATACCACTTGTTGGTCCCGAAAGAGAAAGGTTTGGTGTATGGGGGGGGGGGGGAATACACCAAATACAAACTTTTCAGTTTACTTGAAAAATTATCAGAGAGTTCAAGCTATTCTGGATAAGAAATTGCTTGGCAGATGACTTAACAGATTGATGCACAGATCGATCCCAGTTAAGTCCAAACATATTGCTCTCTTAGTGAAAGACACTTAGTTAATAATAAGATTGATCTTATTACTTTCTGAGTGTTGTGTGTGTGTGCGGAAATATGGTGGATTAAATGAGTGCTCTTATAAGAAAAACCCTTTTTAAGGTTAGTCAAATCGTTAAGCAAATTGATTGATATGCAGTTTTATATGATAGTGCAGAAGGTTAGAATAATAAACAACTGAAAGGTAAAGATGCAAGAAAGTAAATTACACAGTTGTTTAACGTGGTTCGGGAATTCCCTACGTCCACGATCTGGTCCAAACTAGACCAGATTATCCACTACTAAGATACTCTGCTTCTTTATACTCGTGGAGAACGAGTCACAAGTATCAATCAAAACTAGAGAGATACTTATGCACGAAGTAAGGGTCGTGTCCCTTTACAACAGATTACCTCTACGTTACCACTAGAAACCTACTAGCTAGTAAGGTGATCTGCTTCCTCTCGACAAGACAGACTTCAATCGAGATAGGTTGGTGTGATGTAGAATCACAGTTCTTGAAGCTCTAAGTCTGGAACGATGATGATAGCTTGAAGGTATAATTCAGTGTAGCGCGTGTGTGTCTTCTTATATTTCCATATTTTTGAACTTCAATCTTATATAGGCATTGAATTGAAAATTCTAGCCGTTGTTGATTGGCGTGAGGTTGATGGAATATTGCCAATCAATGATGTCCATCATATCTCTTCTTGCTTTGTAGAAAACGTTGACTCAATCTTCAGTTTATGGAAAGCAGATTGCCAACGGTTTCTTTCCTTCTTTGTGTCAATCAAAGATTATCTTTCCAATCCCTGTTGGATAGGCTTCAGTCTTGACGTGGCAAGAGTATATGATGTGAAGGATGATGTCAGCTGGTAGATTGATGACTCAATCGATCTGGTGCCTCGCTGCAAACATCGATCTGGTCGCTGTCTGTTACAGCAGATCGATTCCTTTTGGTATAAAATCTTGATTTTCATCCTATACTAAGATTGAGATTGACTTCTATAGGAATATTCCTTTACATCTCAAGTCATCTCCTAATCTGTTCTATAACAAGATTCACTTTATATCTAGTGATCTGTTTTACACGTAGAACAGTTTAAACTCTAAAACAGCTAAGTGTGTTTCGAAAGACCATCATCAAAACTAAATGTATTAGGGTTCCCAACAGACTGTGTTGGAAATAATTCCTTTAGTAAAATCATCTAAGTTAGCTTCACATCGTTCTTCAGCAATGTACTTTCTGGAATCTTTGAGTACATGCTCTATTACAACTCCAGTGTCACCCACACATGTCTTTCCTTCATATATAGCTAGTGGACCTTCTTCTATCACTTTCCTCATCAGGCAGTGATGAGCTTTTAGACAAGTCTTGATTCTAAAACTCCATTCTCTATAGCCTTGGATGGAGAACTCCTTGCAAGCCCTAATAATAGAAGATTCCATAGTGACAGATAATATGCTCGTGAATGAAAATAGGTTTTCTTAGATCTATTCAAGTTGACCACGCAGGTGTTAACCTTGTGAAACAGATACAGTGGTCAGTTGAACCACTGCTTTGATACCACTTGTTAAGTTTGGTGTGGGGGGGGGGGGGGGAATACACAAAATACCAACTTTTTAGTTTACTTGGTAAATTAATTTGAGAGATCAAGTTTACTCGTTGGGAGATGGCCTGGGTTGATAGATCAGGTTCACTTTAGCATATTAACTCGATTTGTCCAAGTAGCGCTCTCTCAAGTGAGTTACGTAGGTTAGAAAACAAGAGTGATATTGCTTTCTTAAGCTGTGTAGTGTGCGGAATGTGGTGGATTTAATTGGTTGCTCTTATTAGAAAACTTTTGCAAACACTTAGTCGAATATATTAAGAGTTGATTAAAGCAATGCTAGTTTTGCGTGCAAGTGAAGGGTTAGTGAATAAAAGAACCGAATAATAAAATGCGTAAAGTAAAGAACACAGTTATTTTTACATGGTTCGGGAAACCCCCTACGTCCACGGTCTAATCAAACTAGATCGGATATCCACTACTAGGATAACTCCCTTCTTTAAACTCATTGAGAACGAGCTACAAGTTCCAATCAAAACTTGATAGAAACTTGTGCACAAAGTAGGGTCGTGTCCTTTACAACTTGCAGATAAATTTGCTACAATACCTCCACATTAATCCACTTAGAAAACTACTAGATAGAGAAGATATCAACTCTCCTTCTCGATAAGAATGACTTGAATCGAGGGTGGGTGTGAAATAAATTCACGAACAACTTTTGAACAATTCTGGAATGAGAAATTTTTGTCGTTGGATCCTTCGATGTTTCGTACACTTCTTGACAGCGTTTTTGCACTTTAGAAATTTGATGATCGCGTGTATGATGTGTGTTTCTTTCAGATGTTGTTCGCAACTTTTATAGGCTCAAAATTTGAATTCTAATCGTTGGGTTGATTGGCGTGATTTAAATGTTGATTGCCAATCATGGATTTGAATCTCTAATTGATCCTCTTGCCATATAGAGAAACATATGATGACATCTCCTTGATTATGGTAACAGATAGCTGATTGATCTCTTTCCATCTTTGAACTCTGATTAATTCTCCTTCTTTCTTTGAAAATCCTGGTGACGTGGCATAAGGTGGGATTCCCTTTAAGTTCATTGGGTGACGCATTGTATACCTAGATGACTTAGAGAATATCATATGACTATGTAAAACTTCAGATGACTTATTCTATATCCGAAGATTATATAATATCTAATAAAGTGATCTGTAAGGGACAGGTTCACTCATCGAGCTGGTCAAGTCAGGTCAGGTTCACTACCAGCGAGGTGGTCTGGTCAAGATTTGCTCCTTAAGTTAATAAGAACAGTTGGGTGTGGAACATGTTTGGTCTAGGTTGAGTGATCTTATCAGGTTGTCTGCTTATTTCAGGTTCGTTGGTCTCCTTCATAAATATCAGAAGACTATCTAAACATATGACTTCCTATAGGACAGAATACTTAACGTATTTGAGTTATTTACAACTTTAGTCATCAGCTAACTTGGTCTAAGAGGTTGGTTTTCTATAGATAAGACTTTAAAACTTAGTCTTCGTTTACAATATACCAACGTTAAAACGAAAGACATACTTGCTCTCTATCAGGTTCACTTATGAATTAAGTGATCTCCTGTTACAATTTGAGTAGGCTAAGTCTAACAAGCGAGACTTAAAGTTAATCTAAGTGTTGTTTCGAAATACCATCAACAAAACAAAATATTGTGAGGGTTCCCAATATTATTCATGTTTCTAACAAGCGAGACTTAGGTCCCGCGCCCGCTAACTTAGCCGCTCGTGGGGACTTTTTTGAATAGTTACTTTTCTTCTCATTTTGTTTCTCACCCCCAGTTTCGTCCTAACTCTGTAACATCTATGAACAAAGAAAAGACAAAAATATTTAAAACTAACTGAAAAAGAAGAAAAAATTTAAAGGATGAAAATACCGGAAAAAGAGCGTGGGTTGCCTCCCACGAAGTGCTTGTTTCACGTCGTTAGATTGACTAGATGGAATTAATTCAATGGGGGATCGGAGATGGGCATTGACTCCACAACTTTGAGCATGGAGTCGCCAAGAAGGCAAGCTCATTTGAAATAGAGACATCTTCACCACCACCACATCCCAAGAAAAGGAGATTGAGGAAACAATAATTAGCTTCACTAGTTGTTTCACCATATCGGGAAGTACTTGACAATGTGTTGCCTGAATCGTCATATGATCCGAGGCAGGAGAAGGATTTCTCTCTAGCCAGAACAACTTCACCTTCGCGATCACCAGATCACTTGGCAAGGATCGATTTAGAGGCAGAGGAAGAGATTGATGAGATCACTGCCAGAAGGAGACAGGCATAAAAGGTTATACAACTCATTGAAAATGAAGCAGATCACTCGTTTCTTCGTGATTTTCCTGGAATCGAGCTAACTCCCGAGAGTTATGCCGTAGCTCGATGTATAAAGACTTACCTACTGATTAAGGACAACGAATTTTATGTACTGGATGCTTTGCTTATCCTCAAATCAGTGGAGGAGTTGAAGATTGAGGACACCACTCTTCAAAATATTTTTAATTTGTCTTCGGTAGTAGAGATCAGGGAGACATATCATGAAATGATATTGGGAATTACCAAGCATGAAGCAAGGAAGTTGAAAGTCGACCTGAAATCATTCTGCAAGGAGAAGATGGATTTCTACAATTCTGTACCCGAGTCAGATGATAAAGGAGTAGAGGACATAGGAGAGCCATCTGCTCAATCAGATCACGTCGATGATACAATTCCAATGGAGATCTAAGAAGAAACCTCACCAGAACAACCCACTACATCAGAAACAACACAACCAACAAATCAATAGAAACAAGGTTCACACCCAGATCAGCTACCGTTTACTTTAATGACAGCTCAACAAGAGCAGCCATCTGAATCCCAACCAGAGAAGGAGACCGGGAGGTATAAGGAGATGGAGAAGGAGTTAGATAAGAAGAAGGAGACGAAGACTGAACAAGAAAATTTGATTGAACCTAAAGTTGAGAAGGTCGAGGAAGAACCTGTTGGACAGGTCGTAGGAGGAGAACAAACAAACAATTTGTACACACCGGGAGCAGCTAAGAAGTTAAAGGTTCACGTTGGTTTTTATGAGCTGGAAGATCTATTACGAGATGAAACCAAGCCATATACCAACGAACAAGTTGATGACCTAATCGACCTAAAATTCTAAGAGAACCTAAACTTTATGTGCATTGAGATCCAGACCAGGGCAACCAAGGTGCTCATTGACTTCAATGACCATCAAAAGAAACATGTCAATGACATGGAGAAATATTTGAATAAGATGGTCAAAGACGCCGTTGAGGGCATGAAAAAGACTCTTAAGGATGATAGAGATGCAGCTGATCTAGGTAGAGAGAAGATGGAATTAAGATTGGAGAATTATGACAAGAAGCTTGATGAGATCATCATGTTTCTATTTGCTGTTGCAGAAAAACAGAGGACACAGATCGCAGAAGTCGTTTAGCAAAGATCAGCCTCACTATCAGCTAAGATCAAAGAGGCTACTTCTTGCGATCTCCACAAGCAGTTGCATAATTTTGAACAAAAGAGCTTCAAAGAGAACTTGAAGAAAAACCTACACGACGTATTCATTGAAATACAATATCCAACACAAGATGAGATGAGTCTGTATTTTTCAAAGGTTGATGATTTGGAGGACCAGAGTGAATATTGTTGGTCCCGAAAGAGCAAGGTTTGGTGTATGGGGGGGGGGGGCAATACACCAAATACAAACTTTTCAGTTTACTTGGCAAGTTATGTGAG
>JAPKLX010000556.1:0-55827 GCA_026898415.1 Leonotis leonurus | reverse complement strand
TTAGACTTTATTTCATCAAATCAGTCACACCTAATTGAACCTCACTATAATAATTAAGGCGTCTATGTGCATCACCGAACTCATTATACTCACTATAAAAAAAAATCATAAATAATTTAGTACAGGAAAATGAAAAAAGAGATAATACTCTAGTAGAATGTACACAAGAGATAAACACTGTAATGATTCAGATTCGTATGGTGAGAAAAAAGAGAGAACCTGTGATAAGGGTCGATCCAAAGAAGCGATTGTTGAAAGACAAATCCAAGAGGGAGAGAGCTAGCAATCAGCAGAGAAGATGGTGTTAGAATCACAAAATCAAAAAAGGGGAAAGCTATAAACCCTAGATCATGAACTCTACTGATAATTATCCAGAGATAATCTGAAGGCGGAAACATGAACCTGGAAACGCCATTGAATTGCAACTATGAAACGCCCAGTGACGAAATTTCGCAGCCAGATCCCATGATCTGTAGCCTGATAACATGCTATGAATTCTGCTTCCATGGTGGAAGAAGCTACAAGTGTCTGCTTGACACTCTTCCAGGATATAGCTCCTCCAGCCAGCAGATAGACATATCCAGTGGTGGATTTCCTGCTGTCTTGACATCCAGCAAAGTCAGAATCCGAGTATCCGATGATCTCCTAGTTATCTGACTTTCTGTAGACTAGCATGTAGTCTTTTATTCTCTGTAGGTATCTTAAAACCCTCTTGGCTGCTTTCCAGTGTGTCATCCCAGGATCACTTAAGTATCTACCTAGCATTCCCACTATGTACGCAATATCCGGACGCGTAAATACCTGAGCATACATTAAACTTCCTATTGCCGAAGCATAAGAAATGTTCTGCATTTGCTGAATTTCAAGGTTGGTTTTAGGGCATTGAGTAAGGCTAAACCTTTCTCCTTTAGAGACAGGGGTATCTACTGGTCTGCATCCTTGCATACTAAACCTTTTAAGAATCTTTTCGATATAATTCTTTTGTGATAATCCAAGAACACCTTTAGATCTATCACGGTGTATCTGGATTCATAATACAAAAGAGGCTTCCCCAAGATCTTTCATCTCAAAGTTCTTCAATTGAAATTTTTTGGTGTCCTTAAGGAAGTTTATATCATTAGAGGCAAGTAGGATGTCATCTACATAGAGAACCAGGAAAACGAATTTACTCCCACTGAACTTATGATACACACAATCCTCAACTACATTCATCTCAAATCCAAATGAGAGAACAACTTCATGGAATTTGTGGTACCACTGACGAGAAGCTTGATTGAGCCCATAGATGGATTTCTTTAGCTTGCAAATCATTTCCTTCGAGTTACCTAATTCGAAGTTCTGTGGTTGCTGCATATAAATTATTTCTTCAATGTCTCCATTGAGAAACGCAGTCTTAACATCCATCTGATGTAGCTCAAGATCAAAATGAGCAACTAGTGCCATGATTATTCTAAATGAGTCTTTCGATGAAACTGGAGAGAAAGTCTCAGAATAATCAATGCCTTCTTTCTTAGTATAGCCTTTAGCTACAAGATGAGCCTTATATCTCTCCACATTACCGTTTGCATCCCTTTTGGTTTTAAATATCCATTTACAACCAATGAATTTTGCACCTTCTGACAATGGGACAAGTTCCCAAACCTGATTGTCTTGCATAGACTTATACTCTTCATTCATGGCTTCAATCCATTGAGCAGAGTGTTCTTCTTGCATGGCCTGACGGAAATTGATAGGATCATTTTTCAGTCCATTAGATTCCTCATCTTTCATGAGGTAGATTTCATAATCCTCAGGAATGGCACTCCGCCTTTCTCTAGTGGATCTCCTTAATTGCACTTGTTCTTGAGGTTGCTCTTGAGGTTGTTGAGTTTGATCTAACTGAATGGGGATATCCTCAATGATATCATCTCGAGGTTCATCCATATCTGCTTCTCGAATAATGACAGGAATTGGAACCTGAACACTACTAGAAGCAGTAGTAGGATTCATATTTGAATCCTCCTCAAAAGCGATATCCTTAATTCTATTTCTTCCCCCAAACTCAATATCCTCAAAGAATGATGCAGTTCCCGTCTCAAAAATGTTTCTAGTTGTGGGATCATAAAATTTAAAGCCCCTAGAATGCTCAGAGTAGCCTATAAAGTAGCTGCTAACTATTTTGGGGTCCAATTTCTTTTCATGAGGTCTGTAAGGCCTTGCTTCAGCTGGACAGCCCCAAATATGTAGGTGCTTTATACTGGGTTTTCGACCAGTCCACAGCTCATAAGGCGTTTTAGCAGCCGCCTTTGTGGGTACTCTGTTTAGGATATAAGCTGCTGTCTTAAGTGCTTCTCCTTAGAGACTCTCAAGTAAAGTAGAATGAGCAATCATACTCCTTACCATATCCTTAAGAGTCCTGTTTCGCCTCTCAAATACTCCATTCATGCTGGGTGAACCAGACATTGTGTACTGAGGGACGATTCCACATTCTTCTAGGAATTTAGCAAAAGGTACAGGACGTTGTTCACCTGATCCGTCATATCTACCGTAGTATTCACCACCACGATCAGATCTGACAGCCTTAATTATTTTGTTAAGTTGATTCTCAACTTCAGCTTTGTAAGCCTTGAACACGTCAATGGACTGACTCTTTTCATGAATAAGATATAGGTAGCCATATCTAGAGAAGTCATCTATAAAGGAAATAAAATATTGTTGACCATTCCAATATGTTGTAGGGAAAGTTCCACAAATATCAGTATGTATTAATTCCAATACTTCTGTAGCTCTATAGGCTCCTACTTTCTTATTCTTGGTCTGTTTTCCCTTGATGCAGTCAACACAGACATTATAATCTGTGAAGTCAAGGGAATCTAAAATTCCATCAGACACAAGTCGCTCAACTCTATTTCTAGAGATGTGACCTAGGCGTTTGTGCCATAATGAAGCAGAATTTTCTTTATTTAATTTTCTTTTAGTACCTTTAGCTTCAATATGCAGGTTTTCATTTTAGGAAGTAATTGTTTCCAATAGATAAAGATTGTCATAAGAGTTCAAATAACCAGTTCCAATAACCATTGAATTAAAAGACAAAGTAAACTGTTTGTTTCCAAATGAACAATAATAACCAAACTTGTCCAATAAGCAAACAGAAATTAAATTTCGTCTAAAAGACGGTACAACGAATGTGTCTTTCAAATCCAAATAAGAACCAGTTCCTAATAACAATCTAAAATCTCTTATTGCCTCTACTCCAACCGGTTTCCATCTCCAACGTAGATGTATCTTTCACCATCACTGGGTTTTCGGTAATTCAGGCAACCCTGCATAGAAACACTGAGTAGTAGCTCCAGAATCTACCCACCAAGTATTTCTAGGTACTGAAGATAAATTAACTTCAGAACAGACCAAAGAGTAGACCATACCTTTCTTAACACGCCACGCGTGATACTTCGTATAGTCTTTCTTTACGTGATCCGGCTTCTTGCAAAAGAAGAAGCTCAAATTCTTATGTTGTTTCTTTGCAGCCGGTGCTTTAGCAGCAGCTTGATTCTCGAAAGGCCTTTTCTTGCCCTTTCCTTTAGAGGTCGTTGCCACATGGGCACTTTCAGTCCTCTCTCTTTTCAGTTTCTCCTCCTCTTGAACACACTGAGAAATGAGCTCATTAGGAATCCATTTCTCCTTCTGACAATTGTAGCTAGTTTTAAACTGACTAAACTGAGGAGGGAGTGAAATGAGAGTCATGAGTACTACGAAATCATCAGTAAATTCCATCTTCAAAGATTTAAGCTTAGAAGCGACATTAAACATTTCCATTAAGTACTCTCTTATATTTCCTTGACCCTTATATCTCATTGACGTGAGAATCAAGAGAAGAGACATTAACTCGATTTTGTCATTTTTGGCAAAACATTGCTCGAGTTCGTCAAGGAAAACCTTTGCTGAAGAGACTTTATTAATATCATGACCTCTAAAGGCCTTTGGGATGCTATTCATCATGATCATAAGACTCAGTCTGTTCGAACGCTCCCACCTCTCATAATCCTTTTTGGCATCAGGAGTGCTATCAGCAGTGAGAGGTGCGGGTTGTTAAGACCGGAATACCAAGTCCGGATCCATGCATCCCAGCATTATCAGTAGGTGTCGTTTCCAATCCTTGAAATTGCTCCCATTAAGCATGGGAGGTGGATTAACGCCAGGTGACATAGTATTCATGGATGACATATTAGCTAAATTAGAACAAAAGAATAAAATAAGAACTTGATAATAAAATTAAGTAACGAATGCACAACAAAGACTTTAGTTCCTAACTAATGGTCAAGGTGTTTGAAAACCCCATCCGAGATACCAAACGCATCACCAATGTCTATCCTTTGGGCTTCAACATTGACTGCAAACAGTACTCTCGATGTAGTGATCAAATGTTGACAGTAAGGGCGTGCCGAACAACAATAAATCTTTGGATTGTATTGATGATCACACAAGTTCATCTAGATAACTGTCACACACTTATCTCCACAGTATGTGTAGACAACTCTGCCAGATGCGGACCTTCCTTTGGGCCGATCACGCAAACGCATGAGTTGAAAACACAAAATCAACCATATATAGGGCTAGATGTAGTAGTCTACACAAAAGAGGTCACTTTGGCGACGTATTGCTTCAACTAAAACACCTAGAAATTGAAGTTTGGACGCGAGTCCAACAACTTCGGTGACTGGATCAGCGACCCGGCTTGGATCGCTGAAGTCGCCACCAAAAATTACCCACATAAAATAAACATGCATCATAATCACATCAAATTAGGTATTGTATCGCATAATCATCCAAAATGATATGTCTCTGTTTGCGTGCACACCAATGTGGGACTACATATATAATAATCAGTAATGCATAACTTTGTTATTCAAAAATAGTCCATATATAGATAGTATCAGTTCAGCTTCATAATGAAACATGGATTTAAATTTTAAAATCCACTATTACTATGCATATATTATGCCTTTATTTACGTGCACACAAAACAAAATAAAAATAGTCATATTATAAACATTGTTGGCAGCGTCAACAAGGAATTCAGGTAAATAAAAAACAATCATTATGACTATGGAACTGAACGCCTTGATCAATACGAAATCAGAGACTAATGTATTACCAATTAAACAGCATGCATTATTCTCGACAGAATTTGCGATTTTGGAAACAAAAAGAATTTTCATAATCAGCAGAAACGAATTGAAATCAAACCAATGGATCGATAGTATATCATCATACAATAACACAATCCCAGATAATTATCACATAGAGTAGCTCTGATACCACTTGTTAGAATCACAAAATCAAAAGAGGGGAAAGTTGTAAACCCTAGATCATGAACTCTACTGATAATTATTCAGAGATGATCTGAAGGCAGAAACGTGAACCTGGAAAAGCCATTGAATTGAACGGAAGAGGATCTGACCGGTGAATTTGGATGTCTGATGGATCTTCCAGAGAATGGTTACGCCTCTTCACCGTAAATTCTAAACTGATGGGGGAGAATAGAATATGAGATCGTAACTTCTCTGGGGACCATCCACCCTTATATAATTAATAAACTTAATTGTAATTGCAAGTTAGCCCCTCAATAAGTATGCAATTACACATAGGGTTATACGCATTAAATAATAACTTTTAATACATTCTTATATTATATATGTGACCATATTTATGTGGGAAATAAAATTAATCCAACAGATGTAGCACGAAAGAGTGATAGAAGAAGTATGCTACGCCAAGTTGTTCTTCACTTTCAGCGAAAATACCGGAAAAAAGAAGCCAAATTTGAAGGGAGATGATTAATGAGTTCTCCGAGCGGGTGCGTTAGCGATGGAAGTGGCCAAAAATAAACAATTTTGGTGGTGGGAGAGTTGGGGTTTGAGGAGAATTGGGGAAAGGAGAAACCCACTGTTAGATGTGAAAAAACACGCATCCTTACGGAGAAGAAAGGGATTTTATAACCCCAATAAAATATTAAATTTTTCTTTGCCATTATAATGTTATATCAGAATTTGGGCATGTTAAGTATTTGGGCGAGTTGTTTTATAACTTTGCCATTATATATATGGACTAGAGTTCGATTCCTTAAATTTCATTTTTTTTAACATCATAGGCTACTTACTTTAGTGGAGATCAATGTTAATGATATAATAATTTTTAAAACCTTTTTAGTATTGTCTTTTTTTTTGAGTATCATCAAAAATCCCACAAGCATCCTGTTAAATTCAAATTCAAAGAACAATAAAAATCGCAACCTTATTATCCATCAAATTCAAATAAAAATAACAAATAATCAGAAGTAATAAATAATCATTTAGAAAGGTTAAAAAAAATCAAATTAATAAAATGAGAATAAAAATCTCACATGCATCCCATTATATAGAATACATACTTTTAGTTCAACAGTGATAATTTTATGATTGATTAAATATTATTATAAAAGTTAATAAAATTAATAATAAATATTTGAAGTAAATATCATTTTTAATGATAATTTTATGTAAGGTATTAATAATTATTAAAATATAAATTAGCTTACGTAAATTTAAATTTACATTATAATATAAATAGTATGTTTTGGAATATTAGAAAAACAACTATTAAAATTAATATTAAAATGTACTAGTTTAGTTTAAATAACAATACATAACTAAATTGTTAATACATAACAGTCAACACATATGAATTAACGTCATTCTTAACACTTTAATATAACAGTTTTCTCAAAATGTTATGTATAATACCTATTTTACATAACGGTTTGTAATAGCCCAAAAAAAATAATAATAAATAAAATAAAATATAAATTATAGTTTATTCATTAAATATTGAAGTATATATATATGTGTGTATATACGTGAAGTGTAGTAAATCAAATCTTTAAGAAGATATATTTCCTAAAATCAAAATTTTTATTTTAAGTTTTATATTTAATCATACTACCTCATTAGTCATCCATTAAATTGTCACCTCACTCTAAGTAGAATAGTAATTTTTCTCCCAAACTAAACTCCTTTCCCTCATTCTTTACCATTTTCAGTCGTCCATCTTAGAACCCAAAAAGAGAGACAAAATCATAGTAGAGAAATTTGAGAGTGGAACTTGAGGAAGAAAAGGAAAGTGAAGAAGGGTGAAGGTAAGATACAATTTTTATGGTTTTGTGTAGGGTTCGATTGAGAATATTGTTATATATTAGATTACTAATTCTGATGAAGTTCTGCTATTTGATAAGTTTCTGATGTTGAAAGATTTTGTCAAGACTTGATGATGGATGTAGCCATTATAACTTCAGCTTTTGCTTTCTCATGAAGCTTGGTTTAGCTTAAGGTATTGTTTTCTTGGCTGATGGTTTTGTTTTGGAATTTATTTGAATTTTGAGTCACCTTGCTTGATTTTTACTTGGGAATATGAACTTGTATATTGAATTTAGATGATTTAGTAGTAGGGTAATTCGAAGTGTTAGATATCCTCTTACCAAAGTTAAATTCTGGAACATAAATCTGCAGCTGAAACTCTGTTCGTTCTGTAATTTAAGTGACATGATTCTGTATTTTAATTTTTTAAACTAAAAACAGAGGATGTTAGGATGATTCTCCAACTTGAATCGATTGAATCGGAGTTTTCTATGATTTATGATGAATTTTATGATATAGATTTGCTAAATCTTCCATAATTGTGATGATTAGTACAGTTTTAGGAACTGTGATTGAGGAATATCTCTACCATAAGAGAGAAAGGAAAGTTGCAGTGGTTAGAAAGATTTACACGCTCCATCCTATAACCCTAAGATCCAGCGCGTGCATCTGATGCGAGGAGAGGCGGCAAACCAAAAGCTGAAGCAGGAAAATCTAAAAAAGGAGACTTTCATCCAAACTTTAAACATCTTATCACTTTCATCTTAGCCGTTGAATTATTTCCTATATATATGTCGTATGTGCATTTGACTATTCACCTTACACTCTCAACTAACTGCGCTCTACTCCTCTCTAAGCACTCAAGCTTTTTTAGTTCTCTCAACTGTTTTCAAAGTTTTTCAAAACTCAACTCCTTTGAAAATGGCACCACAATCTTCCATGTTTTTGCAACATGTTGCTGAGGTTCTGAAATTTCTTTCTTCTGAACCATATGTTTTCTACGAAACTCATGGCTTTCGTATATTGGAAGAAATCTTCGCCATTGTTAAGCGTTGCAAATGTTTTACACTATTTTTCATTTTATTAACTGTTGCATATGTTCCTATGGATATTTAACTGTGAGAATTGGATTCTGGAAACATGTTTTCCCTTATTCTTTGATTTTTTCTTGATACATAATGATGTATGGATTACTGTTCTTATATCTGCGTTCTTCATATTCTTTTGTATATTTGTGCTATGAGATATAGGTTGCTAATATGACTGGTGATTATATGGTATTCACTACTATGTTTCTATACTCTGTAGGATTCCATAACATAGTCACATCTCATCCAAATATGTATTTGGCCAAACAAGCTGCTACCTTCTATGTTACGTGGAATGACGAGAAGGATGACCAGGAGGCAAATGTGCTCATGCCTATTGGTGATAGGACTAGCAAGACTACTTATGATGTCATCGCCATGATCAACAAGGCATATCGCCTCAAGGATGAGGGGATGACTGGATGAGATAACCACAAAACAGCATCAAGAAGCAGTGGAGAAAGTGATGGTGATTCCCATTGCCTACATAGGGAGAATGTTTCAGAGGGCATTACTCCAACCAGGCTACAAGCTGGTTTTTGAGTTTGTCCAACACATCTTTTTGACTCACAGTGGGTCATACGATCAGGTAACCCCAGAAAAATTCAAGATCATGACCGCTATAGTCTTAAACTTGATGGTCAACTGGAGCAGAATCCTTTTTGACCTGTTGGCAAAGGAAGCAAGACTCGTGAAAGGGACCAAGGACAACAAATGACATACTGTATCTGTGGAGGTGAGATGGAATCTGAGGCATTCCACCAAGATCAGCTTTATGGTGGAAAAGTTTTTCAAACAACAGATATGGGAACATGCTGTGGAGTTCAACTCCAGGTTCACCATCCCTAAGGATCAACATCAGATCGAGATGTCCTTGGGAATTACTCCAGCTTTATTCAACAAGGTCACTGATGAAGTACACCATGCTGCACTGCTGGAGATGGGCAGCTCAAATCCTATCTGGATACCACCTACCCGAGGGATATAGAAGAAAGAGAAGGCACCAAAGGAGAATGTGCAGAAAGAAAAAGACCAGTGCAAGCCACCTGCTAAGAGGGCAAGCTCTATAGATACTGACACATCTACCACAACTCACAAACCCAAACAAAAGAGGAGAAGGCACGAGTCACCACCATCTACTGAAGAGGCACAACCAGAGACTGCCACACACCAACCAGACCAAGACATTCAACAACAAGCAGAGGAAGCTTATCAACTAGAAAGCTCCATTCCTCCAAAACCAGAGGAACCACAATTTGTGGAACCAGAGTCAAGCTTTGACCCCAACCAGGGTAAGGACTTCTCCCCAGCTTGAACTGCTACACACTCACCAGACCATATGCAGAGAATTAGTGAGGAGGATGAGGAGGAAGATGAGGAAGTTGATGAGGAGGAAGAGAAAAGGAAACAAGCAGAAGGAGTCATCCACTTGCTGGAAAATGAAGCAGATCATACTGTTCTTTAGGATTTTCCAGGGATCCATCTGCTCCCAGAAAGTTTAAGTTTACTTGACTAATTACTTAGAGAGTTTAAGTTTTCTGAATGCAAACTTTTTAGTTTACTTGACTAATTACTTAGAGAGTTTAAGTTTTCTGAATGAAGATTTCTTAACTTCGACAAACTAGATCGATAACTAGATCGATCTTGATCTGTCCAGATAGATACTCTCTTGTGAAAAAGCATCAAGGAGTGATAGGTGTCAAATGGGTATTCAAGAATAAACGAGATGAGAATGGTGAAGTAGAAACAGAAGCAGCAGGAGAAGAAGCAGAAACTCCAGTGGCTGTAATGGGAAAATGAGTGAAGGAGAGGCCTACTACACCACCAAGGCCATATCCTACTCTGTTTGAACCAGAGCAGACTCATTCTGGTATCCCTACATAGAGGCAATAAAGCCAATCCCAAGACAAGGGTAAAAAGCCAATAGATGAGGGAGAACAGATAGCAGAATTGCTGCTGTTTGGAGTAAAGACTTTCTCATGGAATCTTTCTCTACAGAAGCAGACACCAACTGATGCATGGGTCTCAAGTGATGACCAGAACGACTGGGAGAAAGTCAAGCAAGGATTCATCTTGAACAGATACTTTCTGAAAGAGCCAACCTATTCTGAATCGACACCAGACGAGTACTTTAATTGGTATCTGGAAAACATCAGTGACAAGAGCTTGATACAAAGGATCAGAACAGCTGCATTAGAAGCCAAAATCAAGATCAAAGCTCTAGAAAAGGAATATATGGTGTGCCCAACGATCCTAGGAAGTAATATTCCATACAAGACCTATATCCTGAATTACATCAATCAACTGGCCAAAATCAAAGGATATAAGATCGACAACCACGATCCGAATTACGCCAGGGTGAGAGATGGAATTTATGAAAGCATCCAGCTGGTCTCTGATGCCCAACGAGAGGATGAAGAAAGGAGGAGCATCCAGATGGTTTTCATAAAAATCTTTATCTTGTCTGTTTTTGACTTTTGGCTCTCTATCTTCCACTTGTATTCATCAACTCATATTAATATATGTGGATTTTCTGAAGACAAAATCTCATTGTCCAGAAACTTACATTTCTGTTCTTGATTGTTATATAAACTTAAATAACAATCTGGTAACCTCACCAGAACATGTCATATGTTTTACTTTGGTTATCTTTTAAAGTGTGGTTTCGACATCATCAAAAAGGGAAAAATTGTTGGGAACCCCATAAATAATTTAAGTTTTGATGATGTTCTCTCGAAAACACACTTAGGTTTGTTCATGTTCTGTGTTACCTTGATCTGCTCCATATGTAACAGAACACTAAAATATAAAGTGTATCTGATAGGAGAATGGATTTTTGCTCTGACTCTTAATATGTTTTATCTTGCTTCAACCTATAAAATCATTCTGTTTTTAGTCAGTCAGAAGGACCAGAACTTTAAACAGACAGAAGCAGGCAGAAAGATTCAACATAACTATCCTCTGGTCTCAACTAGAAAGTGTTGAACCAGATCAACTCAACCAGAAAGTGTTGAACCAGATAGTGTTGAACCAGAACAACTTCAAACAGATAGAGTTGGACCAGATCAACTCAACCAGAAAGTATGAACCAGATCGTGTTTCAACCAGATCGTGGTCAACCAGATCATCTTGAACTAGATCATCTTCAACCAGATCATGGTCAACCAGATCAACTTCAAACAGATCGTATTGGACCAGATCATGTTCAAACAGATCAACTATGACCAGATCGATGTCATCTTATGCTCGATCAGATCGACCTCGACCAGAACGTCTGCAACCAGATCAACACTCAAATGCTGATACCAGATGATATCGACTAAGTGTCTGTGAATCTCCAAACCTAAACTACGCCTTTCGTACCATAGAAGGAAGAGAATCAATCAAGTCAAGAAAAAGGAAAGCTGTATCTGTCAAACGATCTGCTTACCATACTTAGAAGATTCTGTCAACCTCAATTAGAAGGCAAGAGGAGATAAATTAGGAATTCATTATCCTTGATTGGTGAAATCACATTTACTTCAAACCAATTAAGCTCAACGGTTAGAATTTCAAATTCTACACCTATAAGAGCTCCGAACAAAGACTAGCAATAGAGAGAGAAATATACATATTCAAGATCATCTACCATCTACAAGCTGTAACTCTACCCAGAAATCATCTCAACCATCGAAGCATTTACTGAGAAGATTTCTACTCACCAGATCATGTTTCGAACCATTCGTGATCGTAATCACATCTCGATTTAAGTCTGTCTTATCGAGAAAGAGAGGAGATCTTTGCTAGCTAGTAGTTTTCTAGTGGATTAACATGACGAGATCCAATTACAGTAGTTTTCTGTAAGTTGTAAAGGTTATTCGTGCATAAGTTTCGACCAGGTTGTGTCTGAAACTTGTGGCTCATTCTCAGCGAGTATAAATAAGAAGAGTATCCTAGTAGTGGATATCTACTCCAGTTTGGATTAGACCGTGGACGTAGGGGGTTTCCCGAACCACGTAAAATAATTGTGTTATTTACTTTCAACATTTTATATTTCTGTTGTTTTATTCTCTAACTATCATTCTCATTCAAAACTGCATTCTTAATCAATATGCTAAATACTTGGTTAAGTTTTGAAAAAGGTTTTTCTAAACAAGAGCACTGACTAAGTCCACCATTATTCCGCACACAACACTCTGCTAAAGAACAAGATCACTCTTAATCTTTGCCTAGTGTTATTCACTCGAGAGATTCTATCTAAACAGAACGAGATCGATCTTATAATCGATCTGGTCTGTCATTATAGCGATCTGCCTTACAGAAAGCTTAAATCTCTCTTACCTAATTAGTCAAGTAAACTGAAAAGTTTGGGTTTGGTGTATTCCCCCCCCCCCCATACACCAAACCTTGCTCTTTCGGGACCAACAGTGCGGAATATGGTGGACTTAGTCTGTGCTCTTTCTTAGAAAACCTTTTAAAATTTTAATCAGATTGATTAACAAATGCAATTTGAATGATTGTGCTGGTTAGCAGATAAACAACTGAAATTTAAAATGCAGAATGTTAATAACATAGTTTTTTTTATGTGGTTCGGGAAACCCCCTATGTCCACGATCCAATCCAAACTGGATTAGATATCAACTACTAGGATACTCTCTTCTTTATACTCGCTGAGAACAAGCCACAAGTTTCAAGCGCAATCTGGTTGAAACTTATGCACGAATAAAGGTTGTGTCCCTTTACAACTTACAGAAAACTACTGTAACTGGATCTCTTCATGTTAATCCACTAGAAAACTACTAACTAGTGAAGTTATCCTTCCTTCTTCTTGGTAAGACAGACTTGGATCGATTTGGTGTGATTTCGATCACGAACGGCTTAGAACACGATCTGGTGTGTAGAAATTTTCTCAAGTAAATGCTTCAATGAGTGAGTTGATTTATGGGCAGAGTAACAACTTGTTGATCGTAGATGATAGTATCCGTACTCTTCCAGTCTTGGTTCCAAGTTTTTATAGGTGTAGAATTTTGAAATTCTAACCGTTGGTCTTCAATATGAATCCCTGATATATCTCTTCTTGCCTTTGGAAGTTTGACCGAATCTTGAATAAATATGGAAAGCAGATTGTTGATAGATGCTTATTTCCTTCTTCGCGTGTTGATTTATTCTCCTTCCAAATTTCATCTCCAATAGATATCCTTTCCATCTTCGTGTCATCTGCTGATGTGGCAAGTAGTCATTCATTTAAGTGTATCTGGATAAAATGTCAGATGACTGAAGTTGATCTAGTGCCATCTGACTCACTATAGACAACGATATGGTCAGAATAGATTGACAACGATCTGGTCAAACTATCGATATGTTCCCAAAAGAAATGCTCCAAAGCATGGTAGAAACCTTTATGAGTAATCATGACTTAATCAGATCGAGTGTCCATATGTCAGATCATCTGCTTGCTTTAATTTGTTGTTGATCTAGTCCACGAACAAGTACAAAGATAGAATAACTTCTATAAGATTTTAATCCCTTACATTTAAGTTATTCTCTAAGATCATGTTCTCTATCAGATTCACTTTACACATTAGTGATCTGGTACAGTTTAGAACAGATTAAGACTTATCAAACAAAATAAAATCTAAGTGTGTTTCGAAAGAACATCATCAAAACTAAGTATTGTGGGGTTCCTAACAATGAGCACAGACTAAGTCCACCATATTCAGCATACAACGCTCTGTTTGAGATCAAGATCACTCTTGATATCTGCTAAGTGTTTTTCACAAGAGAGTGTCTATCTGGACATATCGAGATCGATCTGGTTTGTCGAAGTTAAGCAATCTTCGTTCAGAAAGCTTAAACTCTCTAAGTAATTAGTCAAGTAAACTGAAAAGTTTGCATTTGGTGTATTCCCTCCCCCCCCATACACCAAACCTTGCTCTTTCGGGACGAACAATAACTTAGTCTAAACTATCGCTAGGGCAAAATCTATTCACGACATCTGTTCTTGATAAGAATTCAATTCATTCCAAAATCAATCTTCATATCATCACGTCACGTCACATAGAGATCATAGAAGAAAGTAGACCATTTAGACTAGATAATGATCAGTTCGAACAACATAAAACAATGATGCACAAGATGTTATTGAGATCACATAACCGACTAGAGTTTTTATCCATCTTAATAGCGTATCTTTCTCTTTTCTTTCTTTCTTTTTAACAAGAGGAATATTAAGGATAATATTCACTGGGTGAGTACTCCGAATATTTGGATTTTCCCGATGTGGTTTCCCATACCCATCTCTTTTATAAATTTGAATTTGTGATTAAGAGAGCGGAGTATAATCCTTATGTATTTCTATTTGTTTTTCAAGAACTTAAGAAAAATTACATAGAACAATTAGGAGTTCCTTAATGTATCCTCGCACGGTTTCCCGTGCTCATGGTTCCCATAGGAGCAGAGACCTCTTGAAAAAGTTCAATTTTCAATACAGATATGCAACAAGTGGTCATAAACAACTAGCCAATTGAATCAATCAATTTATATCATCATGCATCACTATTTTAATCATTCAACTAACATCCATAATCTGGTCATAATGTTCCACACATTCCTAGTTCATCTACGTTTCACAACATAAATCAATGCAAATCAATCAAGGTTTTCAAATCATATCTCATCTTAAACATATGTCATGCCTCGATTTAACCACGATGTATCAAGACCAAGTAGCTCTAGCACAATCAAAATTTTGCATACTAAAAGACACTAAAACAAAATGATGATTGCACGCATGAAAAAGACACTCCTCCCCACCTACAAAGATAGAGCAATGCCCTCATTGCGGAATGTAAAGATCTAAAGAGTAGGGATAGAGAAAATATCCCTAAAATGCGGCATTCGGAGCAACAAAACGGAAAGAAAAACCTTCAAACAAAAGAATGAAAAATGAAAATTAGCCGATCACACATTCACATACGAAAAGGAATAAAGTAATAAAAAGGGGAAATAACATGGGTTGCTTCCCACGAAGCGCTTGTTTTCGTCACTAGCTTGACGAGATAGCTCAATCAACCAGGGTTGTCAAATTTGGGGTTTGACTCCACAACTTCAGGCATGGAGTCATTCTCGATATATGTTTTAACTCGATGCCAATTTACCTGAAATGGCACTTTCCCCTTTGGAGCATGTGGTGCATTGCCCTTTGATGGTTGAAATTTTCGGAGAATGAGCGGGCCGATCCTTTGGAATTTGATTTTGCTGGGGCGTGCTTGTAGTCTGGTGTTTGGGCACATGAGGACCTCCACGTAGGTGAGTGAGAAGGTGGGCCGAGAGAAGGATTCAGTGGCCGCTGAGATGTTAGCGATCGCTGGCTCGAGAGGGAGGTGCCGCTACGCACTGGCGCGCGATGGTTGCTGGGTCAGCCGCCGCTGAGAGTGCAGCGGTCGCTGACCATGTCTCTCGTAAAATCTTTTTGCGCCCCTATACACGGGCGCTGAGTCTCCATGATCGCTGACTTGGTCCCTCGTTGGGTCTCGCTCGCCCTTCGAAACTTCTATTCGTTCGGTCCTCTTTTGTGTGTCCAAATCTTTCCTTTGAGCGATGGCTTTGTAATGAAAATCCTGCAACGTAGGTTTCTCAACCAAATGATTAGTAGCATCAATATAGCACGTATCAATAAAATCGACAGAATGTGCGATGTTGTCTAGCATACGAGTGGGTTTCAATTTTCCTAATCCTAATTGTTTAAAAATAGAATAAGGCATAAGATTAATTCCAGTTCCTAAGTCTAGCATGCCAGATGTTGTCTTATCGTTACCTAAAGTAATATCAATAACGAAGCTACTTGGATCGCGCCGTTTAGGAGGTAAGGGCTGCTGCATGATAGTACTCACCACTTCGGAGTCTATCACCAACTTTTGATAGTCGAGTTTCTTCTTGTTGGGAAGTGGACTCCAGCACCTCCCAGAGGGGGGGGGGGTCCTCCGTGTATCGTACACGAGAGAACTTATGGGAGTGCGGCCTGCCTCAGTCGAAAAGGGCCTGCACTACCATTGTTGACGAGAGGTTAAATGAATTGATTAGTACTACTCATACCAACATGGTGCATCATCTTTTTAGGTGACCCCTTAGAGGGGATATTCTTGATCACTTTGAGGAGTGGGACATTCATCGTCACTTTGGAAACATCTTATAAAGATCTGCGAACTGACGGTCGCTTTTGACATTTGCTTTTCAGTTTACTTGACTAATTACTCAGAGAGTTTAAAGCTTTCAGTTTATAGATTGCTTAATTTTTGGCAAACCAGATCGATGACCAGATCGATCTTGTTTTGCCCAGACAGAAACTCTCTAGTTAATAACACTTTGTAGAGATCAAGAGTAATCCTGCTCCTTAATAGAGTGTTGTGTGCGGAATATGGTGGACTTAGTCAGTGCTCTTGTTTAGAAAACCTTTGCAAAATCTTAACCGAATATGAAGCAGGTTGATTAAGAGATGCAATTTGAATGATTCTGCTGGTTAGCAGATAAACAACTGAAATTAAAATGCAGAATGTAAATAACACAGTTGTTTTTATGTGGTTCGGGAAACCCCCTACGTCCACGGTCCAATCCAAAATGGATAAGATATCCACTACTAGGATACTCTCTTTTTTATACTCGCCGAGAACGAGCCATAAGTTTCAAGCACAATCTGGTTGAAACTTATGCACGAATAATGGTCGTGTCCCTTTACAACTTACAGAAAACTACTGTAACTGGATCTCTTCACGTTAATCTACTAGAAAGCTACTAGCTAGCGAAGATCTCTACCTTCTTCTCGATAAGACAGACTTGAATCGAGTTGGTATGATTCCGATCACGAACGGCTTAGAACACGATCTGGTGAGTAGAAATCTTCTCAAGTAATTGCTCCGATGAGTGAGTTGATTTATGAGTAGAGTAACAGCTTGTTGATCGTTTATAATTGTCTTGTACTCTTCCAGTCTTGGTTCCAAGCTTTTATAGTTGTAGAATTTGAAATTCTAACCGTTGGGCTTGATTGGTTTTGAAATAAATGTAGTTACTAATCAAGAGATATGAATCACAGATTTATCTCTTCTTGCCTTTGGAAAGTTTTGACCAAAACTTCAATAAGTATGGAAAGAAGATCGTTGATAGATGCTTCTTTCCTTTTTCGCGTGTTGATTGATTCTCCTTCCAAGTTTGATCTCCAATAGATAATCTTTCCTTCTCCATAAGATCTGTTGATGTGGCAAGTAGTTTGAGATTCTCATCAGTTAATCTGGTCACACAAGTGAGTGCCAGTTAACTGGGTCTGATCTGGTTCAGAAATAAACGATCTGGTTACACCAGATTGATATTGATCTGGTCAACTGTCGATTTGTGAGTGATTTGATAAAAACAGATCGAGTGACCATATGATGGATCATCTGTTTGCTGGTGGTCTGCTATTGATCTGGTCCACAAATGGGAAAAACAGAATGACTTCTATAGGATGCGATCCTTTACATACCAACTCATTTTCTAATCTGGACTAAGATCGTGTTCTCCATCAAATTCACTTTATATTATAGTGATCTGGTACATGTAGAACATATTAAGACTTAGCAAAACAGAATGAACTCTAAGTGTGTTTCGAGAGAACATCATCAAAACTTAAATATTATGAGGTTCCCAACAATTTTCCCCTTTTTGATGATGTCGAAACCACACTTTACAAAGTAACCCTAAGTAAAAGCTTTAAGCATGATCTGGTTTTGAATAACCAGAAAGGTTTGCAGATTGTTATTAAGTTTTATAATAATCAAAAGGAATTAACATTGATTCTGGACAATGAGATTTTGTGTTAAGAAAAATCCACATGTATAAATATTAGATTAAGAGCGAGTGGATTGCATGGAGATGAAAAGAACAGAAAACAACCAGTAAGTGAATAGATGGATTAAAAGATAAGAAGAATCTATGAGAACCATCTGAAAGCTCCTCCTTTCTTCATTTTCTCACGCTGTGCATCGGAGACTAGCTGAATACTTTCATAAATTCCATCTCTGACTCTGGTGTAGTTAGGATCATGGTTGTCAGTTTCGTAAACCTTGATCTTAGCTAGCTAGTTGATGTAATTTAGAATATACGTCTTGTCTGGTATGTTGCTCCCTGGGATCATTGGACATGCCATATACTCCTTTGCAGGTGCCTTCATTTGGATTTTAACGTTCTAGGCAGTCAATCTGATCCTTTCTATCAGTTCTTTATCTCCAAAGTTATCCAGGTATCTGTTGAAGTCATCATCTGGTGTGGACTCTGAGTAGGTAGGCTCTTTTAGAAAATATCTATTCATAATGAAGCCTTGTTTTACCAACTCTCAGTCCTTCTGATCCCCCTCTGGAACCTACACATCTTTGGGTGTCTTCTTTTGTAGAGTATGGTTCCAGGCAGTAAATGGCTTCCTTTTCTTCTTTCTGGACTGAGTGGTTGATTGAGATGACTGTTGTTGTGAGCGTTCTGATGAAGGAGGTGAGAGAGGTGTCTGGTAGGACTTTTCTCTGGCTTCCTGTGCTGCCAGCTTCCTCTCACGTTCTGCTTGATCTTTATAAAATTGTGCCCGAAAGACTGGGTCACAAGCTTGTTCTTGGCTGACACCAAACAGCAGCAGCTCTGCTATCTGGTCTCCTTCATCGATAGGCTTCTTGCCTTTGTCACGAGCAGCTTGTTCTTGTTGTTGCTGTTGTTGTTGTTGGCTTGATTCGATGGTAGGATCAGCCCTTGGGGGTTGTGGGCTTCTCCTTGGTTTGTTGGACAGTTGCTTCTTCTTGTTCTGGTTGCTGTTCTGCTACATCCTTTCCTTTCCTTTGGCCATCTCCCTTGCCAGACTTAGACTTTTCCCCCTTTTCGACATCATCAAAGCCTGTCTTGATGAGTGTACGAAGGGAGTCTAGTTCTGCCTTCATGGCCTCCATCTTCTCCTTTGCATCTATCTTGAAACCTAGCAGCATGTTAACTGTCTGATCTGTGACATCGAGCTTCCTCTCGAGGCGGCTGTTCATTGTAGAGATAGTAGCATCATAAGTGTGCTGGAGGTCTTCCACCTTACTCAGTCTGGTGTTTTGGTTCTCATACTCTGTAGGGTTGGGGTAGAGTAAGGCATCCAATACACTGACTTGATTGGCCGTCATGAGTAGGGCTGTCAAAATTTACCGAAAAAACGGTATACCGTAATTACCGTACCGAAAAATACTGTAAAATACCTAATATAAGGTATACCGAAATTTTTGGTAAGGTATCATACCGTACCGAACTTTTAAGTAAGGTAAAGGTATAATTTTTCCAAATACCGAGGTATACCGTCATATACCGTACCGCGGTATATACCGTTATTTTGGTATATATCGATATATATATATACACACATATATTTATAATATTACATGTACATATATATTCGATTTGAATTATAAGAAAATTGTTTATTCATAAATTATGAATTATAATTAATAAATATGAATGACAAACTACAAAAACATGTGAATTTATTGATAATTAAAAAGATTGAACAATAACTTATATACTACTTATTATCTTAAATAATAACGATAAACTAATATATATATATATATATATATTGTTACATAACTAAATAATTATTATATAATTAGACGATCTATTAGTTACTAAATATAATATAAGTAATATATAATTAATGAAAATATATTCTTATTTTTATAATATATCATACATAAATTATCAAATTAATTATAATTATATGCCTAAATCTAGTTAATTAGTTATATGAAAATACAATAATATAGTTAGTTAATATATTGTATTTAATTATATGATATTAGTGGTTTATCTCATAAATTATGTTATTAAAAAATAATACTTTATGTTTTTTATATGTTAGACCTTGTTTAAGGTGATTTTCATTATAAATAAATTCTGGTATATCGCAAAAAAAGATATACCGAAAATAAGGTATATCGAAATAAGGTAAGGTATACCAAAAATAAGGTAAGGTATAAGTATGTAAAAATGTCATACCGAAAGTAAGGTATACCGAACTAAGGTATACCGAAAATTATGGTAAGGTAACGGTATGAAATTTTTCATACCGAAGGTAAAAGTAAGGTATAAGGTATGATAATTTTAGTAAGGTATACCGTACCGCGACACCCCTAGTCATGAGTTTCACAAAATGCTCATTCTCAAAGGCAGCAAGTTTGGCATGGACATTAAAGGCAGTGGCCTCTTTTACCTCAGTAGTAATTACAGCAGCTTTGCTCTTCACAGCAGTATCAATGCTCTCATTCTGCTTTGCTAGCATGTCAGTGACTAGAGTGTGGACTGTCTGTATCTTCTTTTCCACTGCCTCTAGTCGCAGGTCAAACTTTTCCCTAGCTATTTCTATAGCTTCTCTATCATCGTCCATCTTCTTGTTTAATTCTTTGTTCTGATGTCTCAGTTTGCGACGCAAATCCAGATCCATGTCATTGACATAATCTTTCTGGTGCTGATTAAAGTCAGCCAGGACTTGAGTGGCTTTTGCTTGTATATTGTTGCAGACATCAGTGAGCTGGTCTTCAATACGGAGAGTGATCAAATTATTGATCTGGTAGTTATTGAATGTGTTTTGTCTCCCTCTCCAGTATCTCTTCTAGCCTGTAGAATTAAGTATCTTTCTTCAGCTTCTGGGCAGCGCCAAGAGTATATAGCTCATTAGTGGGTTCTCCATCAATAGACTGTCCCACTGGTTCTTCATCTACTAGATCTAGATGAATAACATGGATCTTCTTCTTTCGCTTCTTTGGCGTTTCTCCCGCTTGTGTGTGTTGATCTGGTACAACCTCTGTGGCTTGTTGGTCTAGTAGTATTTTCTCAGTCTGGTCTCCTTCCATCTCCACATCTTGATCAGGTTCATCGTCTGATCCACAAACGCTTGTGTAAAATTCCATTCTATCAGTATAGAATGACTTGAGGTCTATCTTCAACAGTCTGGCTTCATGTTTCATCATGGCTAAGATAAGTTGGTGGTATTCTGTTTGAACCTCGCTAACAGTACTTGCTTGTAGTAAACTTAGCAAGGTGGCTTCTTCTTTCTTCAGCTCTTCCATTGATCTGGTCTGGAGCAGAGCGTCGAAAATGTAGTACTCGCTGTCCTTGACCAGCAAGTAAAATTTGACTCTCTTGGCTGCTCCAAGGCTTTCTGGAAGCATGTGAATTCCTGGAAAGTCTTGAATCACAGAGTGATCTGCTTCACTTTCCTGCAAGTGAATGACTTCTTCTGCTTGCTTCTTTTTCTCCTCAGCTTCATCTATCTCTTCTTCTTCTTCATCCTCCTCACTGATCCTTTGCATTCGATCTAGTGAGGGTGTTACTGTTTTGGCAGGAGAGAAGTCTCTGTCCTGGTTAATATTGAAGCTGGATTCTGGTTCAACAAATTGTTGCTCCTCAGTTTGTGGAGGAATGGAGCTTTCTAGTTGTTGAGCCTCTTTAGCTTGCTGTGGGCTTACTCGATCTAGTTGAGGAATGTCTTGTTCTAGTTGATGTGTGCCCATCTCTTGTGGTTCCTCTGTTGGTGGTGGTGGGGACATGCAATTTTCTCAACCTTCGCCTTTTCTGCTTAGGTTGATGAGTTGTGGTTGATGTATCTATATCAATGGAGCTTGCTCTCTTAGCAGGTGGTTTGCGTTGTGTTTTCTCCTTCTGCACCTTTTCCTTTGGTGCCTTTTCCTTCTGTTTGTCCATTGTTCTGGTTGGTGGTATCCAGATGGGATTTGAATCACCCATTTCCAACAGTGCAGCATGGTGCACTTCATCAGTAACCTTGTTAAAGAAGGCTGGTGTAAGTCCCAAAGACAACTCTATCTGATGCTGGTCCTTATGGATTGTGAACCTGGTGTTGAATTCAGTGGCATCCTCCCATACCTTCTGCTTGAAGAACTTTTCTACCATGAAGCTAATCTTTGTAGAATGCCTCAAATGCCTTCGCACTTCCACAGATACACCATTCCCTTTGGTGTCTTTGGTGTATTTCACGAGCTTGGCTTCCTTAGCCAGAAGGTCAAACAAAATTCTACTCCAGTTGACCCTTAGATTAAGCACAACAGCAGTTAAGATCCTGAATTTCTCAGGAGTTACCTGATTATAGGATCCACTGTGAGTCAGGAAGATACGTTGTACGAATTCAAACAGAAGTTTGTAGCCTGGTTGACGGAGCTCTCTCTGAAACATTCTTCCTGTGTAGGTCATGGGAATCACCATAACTAACTCCACAACTTCCTGAAGCTGTTCTGAGGTGATTTCTTCTAGTGTCATCCCTTCATCCTTCAGTCTATAAGCGTGATTGATCATGGCAATGACGTTGTATGTAGTCTTGCTAGTCCTATCACCAATGGGCATCATCTCATTGGCCTCATTTCCATCCTTCTCTTCTTGCCATGTCAGATAGAATGTTGCAACTTGTTTCGCCAGGTACATATTTGGGTGAGAGGTGATATTATGAAATCTTACAAGGTAGAGAAATATAACATCGAATACCATATAATCATCAGTTATACTTGCAACATATATTACATATCACATGACTATAAATATATAAAAGACAATTATCTAGACAAGAATATATATATATATATACCAATAAAAAACAGAGCATAACGCAAAACAAAAGTCCAGAAACTGACTCCTTAATAAATATCCGAAATAAGAACGTATGCAACATATTAGGAAATTTAAGAACATTTATAAACCTTTGCAGCGCTTAACCATGGCAAAGATTTCTTCCAGTTTGCGAAATCCATGGGTTTCAAATACAACAAATGGTTCAAGAGAGAGAAATTTCTGAACCTTCGCGACGTGTTGCAAAAACAAAGAGGTTTGTGGTACCATTTGTTCAAAGAGGTTTGAGGAAACTTGCGAGAGAAAAATTTGAGAAATCTGGGAAAGACTTAAGTTCTTAAAGAAGAGTAGTACTCAGTGAATCAAGAGTGTAAGGTGAATAGTTTAATGCACGTACAACACATATATATAAGAAAACATTCGACGGACAAGATTAAAACGATAAGAAATTTAAGGTCGGATGAAAATCTCCCTTTTCAGATTTTCCCGCTTCAGCTTTCCTTTTTGCCGCCTTGTGCCGTGTTTGATACACGCGCTGGATCCTAGGATTGTAAGATAGAGTGTGTAAATCTTCTTAACCACTGCAACTTTCCTATTCCTCGTATGGCATGGATATTCTTCAATGACAGTTCCCAAAACTGTACTAATCATCACAATTATGGAAGATTTAGCAAATTTGTGTTAGAAAATAACTTTATAGGCTATAGTTAGGGTGGTAATTAGGTTAGAAAAATGATACAAATTTCTGAATTCCCACTTGACTAAGTAATCGTTATTGGAAAATTAATTTCCACGTTGCAAGTCTTAGATTCTTCAAATTCTGACACGTGTAGAGAGTAGGTGGTCTGGTCTTTGCTTATGATTTCGTCTGTTGGTTCTCACTTCAATCTGGTACTAACTTCATTCATCTGGTATGTGAAGTTGTGATCTGATACTAGTGATTTCCTCATTTTGGTGAATGTCCATCTGGTTGACAGTCTGTCTTTCATTATTTGATGGACTACTATAACTAGTGATCTAAGTTTCATCAATCTGCTACATGGTCTTGTATTTATCAATCTGGTTCTTTCATCTAGGTTTAACAATCCTAGCTTTCCACATAGCATCTTGAATCTTTCTTCTGGCAATGCTTTCGTCAAAATATCAGCGCGTTGTACATCAGTATGTATCTTCTCAATCTGGGCATGCTTCCTTTCAACGTGATCTCGAATAAAATGATGTCTCACATCTATATGCTTGCATCTTGTATGGAGTATTGGATTCTGTGTTATAGCAATGGCACTTGAGTTGTCACAGAATATAGGTATTTGCATGACATCGATCTCATAATCCTTGAATTGTTGCTTCAACCAAACTATCTGTGCACAACTTCCAACAGCCATATATTATGCTTCTGTTATTGATGTAGCAACAAATGTTTGTTTCTTTGAGAACCAATAAATCAATTTGTTTCCAAGAAACTGGCACGTTCCAGATGTGGACTTTCTGTCCAGTTTTCATCCAGCATAATATGAATTAGAATAGCCTGTTAATTCGAAGTTATCCTCACATGGATACCATAGTCCAATATGTGATGTTCCTTTAAGATATCTTAATATCTTCTTGGCTGCTTCCATATGAGACTCCTTGGGGTTGTCCTGTTATCTAGCACATACTCCTACTACAAAAGTGATGTCAGGTCGACTTGCAATTAAGTATAGTAGAGAGCCAATGATACCCCTATACTGAGTCATGTTTGCTGGTTTCCCTTTTGGGTCTGGATCTATCTTCCCATTTGTCTGCATTGAAATCTTGATAGGTTTAATATCTTTGACTCCAAATTTGATGATCAGATCATTGATATATTTTACTTGATTAACAAAAATACCATCTGGTAACTGCTTCACCAGCAAACCTAGAAAGAAATTCATCTCGCCCATCATGGAGATTTGATATTTATTTTTCATTAGTTCAGCAAATTTATCGCATAAATAACCAGACTGTGATCCAAATATAATATCATCAACATATATCTGGACTAAAAGGATATGTTCTTTGACTTTGATTATGAATAATGTCTTGTCAATAGAACCTCTTCTGAATCCTGATTCCTGCAAGAACATTGATAGTGTCTCATACCACGCTCTGGGTGCTTGCTTCAATCCATAAACAGCTTTGGCTAATCTATACACCTTATGTTCAGTATTGCCTTCTTCAAAACCAGGTGGTTGTTCTACATATACTTATTCTTCAAGTATACCAATCAAAATTCATTCTTGACATCCATCTGGTACACCTTGAATCTCTTGTATGCTACATATGCTAGGAACAGTCTGATTGCTTCCAATCTGGCAACTGGTGCGAATGTCTCATCAAAATCAATGCCTTCTTGTTAACTGTATCCTTTTGCAACTAATTTGGCTTTGTTTCTGATGACCTCACCATTTTCATCTTGTTTGTTCTTAAACACCCATTTGACACCTATCACTCCCTGGTGTCTTGGTCTATCTACCAGATACCAGACTTGGTTTCTTTTGAACTCATTGAGTTCTTCTTGCATAGCAATAATCCAGTCTGCATCTTGTAGTGCTACATACACATCAGATGGTTCGATATGAGATAAGTAGCAACTTAGTAATACACTCTCTCTATGCATTCTTCTGGTCTTCACTCGATCTGATGGGTTCCCAACAATCTGTTCTGGAGGATGATGTTCTTGTATCCAATTCCTTCTGCTGCACATCTCTTCTTCTGATATCTCAGGCTCAGGTTCATCTGTTGGATCCTCAAATTCAAGATGTGCTGTTGAAGATGCTTGAAAAGGATTGTCAACTTCTGGTTCCTTAACTTCTGTTTCTTGATTGTTGTTCTAGTTGTTAGTATTTCTGGACTCTTCATATTTGTTTTGAGGTGATTCGGCTTCAACTGGATCATCACGATCTGGTGGAGTCGATCTGGTTAGATCCAGATTGACATGATCTGTTTGCCCTTGCTGTCAACTGTCTCAACATGAGATAAGTATCAGATGGTTCAACACGAGATAAGTAGCAACTTAGTAATGCACTCTCTCCATGCATTCTTTTGGTCTTTACACGATCTGATGGGTTCCCAACAATCTGTTCTGGAGGATGATGTTCTTGTATCCATCTCCTTCTTCTAGACATATCTTCTTCTGATATCTCAGCTTTTGATTTTTATGTTGATTCCTCAAATTCAGGGTGTGCTGTTGAAGATGCTTGGAAAGGATTCTCTTCATCTGGTTCCTCATCTTCAGCCTCTTGATTGTTGTTCCAATCGTTAGTATCTTTGGACTCTTCAGGTTGGTTTTGAGGGGGATTTAGCTTCAACTGCTTCCACTGGTTCATCACCATCTGGTGGAGCCGATCTGGTTTGATCCAGATTGACGTGATCTATTCCCCCTTGGTGTGAACTGGTCTCAGCAGTCGGTTGAACATCAATCTCACCACCTTCTTTTGTATTCTATGTCAAAATATCTTCTAATAGAATTCCATCTGATCTCTTGGTATTGATCTGGCAGTGAACCTGTTCATTACCTGTTTCTCTGTATTCAATAATAGTTTCATCAAATACAATATGAGGTTTTAACTCCACAACATGAGTTTTCTAATTGTAAACCCTATAAGCTTTACTAACATCAGAATATCCAATAAATATTCCAGGCGCAGCTTTGCTATCAAAGGTTTTCAATTGAGATTTCCCATTATTATGAATGTAACACAAACAACCAAAAGTACGAAAATACTGTATCCTGGGCTTTCTGTTGTTCCAAATCTCGTATGGTGTCTTCCCATGTCTGAGAGTTATCACCGATCTATTCTGTGTATAACAGGCCGTGTAGATGGCTTCTGCCCAAAACTTCTTTAGTAATCTGGTTGCATTCAACATCATACGGGCTGCTTCCTTTAACAATCTGTTTCGTCTCTCAACTACTCCATTCTGTTGAGGTGTTCTTGCAACAGATGTTTGGTGAGTAATACCCATCTGGTTTCAGTATTCCTCAATCTCCTGATTTAGAAACTCTATTCCTCGATCTGTTCTAATTGATACAATAGAGGTTTCTTTTTGCTTGGTGATCTTTTTGAGGAATTTTGGCAGCTTCTCCAATGTTTCCTTCTTCTTGAACAGAAATATGACCCATGTGAATCTTGAGTAATCATCGATAATAACCAGAGTGTACTTTCTTCCATTTATACTTAATGGCTTAACAGGGCCAAATAAGTCTAAATGTAGTAACTCTAAACTCTGGATGATGAGTGAGCTGCTTTGCTGGAAAATGATGATCTGGTTTGCTTCCCAGCTTGGCATGCCTCACAAATATAATCTTTGCCGTACACTTGATCTGGTAATCCTTCGCCTAGCTTATCTCTTGCAATCTTATTGATTAACTTGAAATTGAGATAACTTAGTCGCTTGTGCCACAACCACTTTGCCATCCCTTAGGACGAACACTGCTTGTACTTGATGGGGCTACTGTCCTTGTGTTGGAATTTTCCCCGTCTGTTGGTTTTGCTGCAACTGGTTAACAGCGCCAGAAATCTGCTCTATAGCCTTCTCGAGGCACTTAATTGTGGCGTCTTGGGCCTCTCGAGCCTTCTTGCTCTCTTGCATAAATGCGGCTAGGCTGTCCTCAATAGATGATCTTTGGGAAGGAGCAGGTTGAGGTGGGAATTGTTGCACCGGTGGTGGATAGAACTGTTGTTCCTGCGGTGGAAAAAATTGTTGTTGTGGTGGTTGTGGTGGGTAATACTGCTGCTGTTGATGTTGAGGGCGAAAATTCTGAGCCGGTGGCTGTCTGTTTTGGAAATTCTGTGCTCTATGCCCTTGGAATTAGGGTTTCCATCCTGATTTTGTTAAGGTTGAGGCTGGGGTGTGAATTCCTATGCCGCGTAAATCTCAGCTTGTCCTTTGGGTGTCATCTCTCCCATTCGCGGACATCCCACCACAATATGGTAAAAGTCGCCACAAATACTGCATGACTGAGGTACAGGTTATTGAACAGATGGTGATGAGGGTCGAGTCATCTTCAATTCTTGTAACTCCCTCATCATTTCTGCCATTTGTTTCTTAAGATCGGGGCTCGTAGTGTTGGGAACCCCACAGATATTCTAAGTTTTGATGATGTTCTCTCAAAAACACACTTGGTATTTTTTCATGTTCTGTATCATTTCTCTTGGTTATTATAGACTAGATAGTCGAAGCCAGTTCAACCAGAAAGATGGAAGATGTCTCAGACAGAGAGCTAAAGTAAGTCAACTTTAACAGAAAGTTGAACCAGCAAGTCTTAGACAGAAAGTTGAACCAGAAGGCTTCATAAGCTAAAGCGAGTCAACTTTAACAGAAAGTTGAACCAGAAAGCTTCAAACAGAAAGAAGGAAGAAATCTCAGACAGTAAGTCAATTCTAACAGAAAGTTGAACCAGAAAGCAACAGACAGAAAGCACCTCAACCAGAAAGCGTCTAACCAGTGTTTAAACCAGAAAGACACTAAACCAGAAAGTGTCTAACTAGCACTCGACCAGAAAAACATTACAACCAGAAGATGTCTAATCAGTGTTAAACCAGAAAGGCATTAAACCAGAAAGGACATAACCAGAAGGTTCAAAACAGAACAGGAGGAGCTGAACCAAATATATCAAATGTTGGGAACCTTTTTGATGATTGTGGATATCATCATTTATATGTTTTGATGATGCGAAACCATATTATATATATGCATAATATTATATATGCAAGCATTCTTAACGAGGACAGATCGATAGAAGATCAATAGCAGATCGATGGACAGCTAGCTGCTTATAAACTCCAACAGCTAGACATCAACAGAAAAGCACTTCAACCAGAAAGTGTCCAGCAAGTTAAACCAGCAAGTCACAGAAAGAATGCTAAAGCAGAAAGTCTCAACCAGCAAGCTAACCTTAACAGAAAGTTGTTCAAACCAGAAAGAGTTGAACCAACCAGACAGAAGTGGCAACAGATCGATAGAACTATCTAAACCAGCAGATGACATTTGCCACGTCAGTATTAAAGCCCATCCATTAAGAATTGGAAGGAGAATCTCTGATTGACATGAAGAAGGAAAGAAATCACTATCGATCTGCTTTCCATAACATAGAAGATTCAGTCAACAACTCTACAAGGAAAGAAGAGATATGGTGAATATCATTGATTGGCAATCAAGCATCAATCTCACGCCAATCAACAACGGCTAGAATTCTAAATTCAAAGCCTATTTAGTTGAAGATAAAATCTGGAAAAGGGTACAGAACACACGTGAGCTATACTGCTATTATCCTTTCAAGTATTTTGCATTCCAGACTTAGAGCTTCAACATCTTGTGATTCTACATCACACCAACCACCTCGATTCAAGTCTGTCTTGTTGAGAGAAAGAAGATCACCCTGCTAGCTAGTAGTTTTCTAGTGGTAACGTAGAGGTAATCTGTTGTAAAGGGACACGACCCTTCATTCGTGCATAAGTATCAGTCTAGTTGTGATTGGTACTTGTGACTCGTTCTCCACGAGTATAAAGAAGCAGAGTATCCTAGTAGTGGATAATCTGGTCTAGGTTTGACCAGATCGTGGACGTAGGGATTTCCCGAACCACGTTAAACATCGTGTGCTTTACTTTTCTGCATTCTTATTATCTGTTGTTTATTATCCTAACCTTCTGCACTATCATATAAGCTGCATTCTCAATCAATCTGTTTAAACGATCTGATTAATTCCTTAAGGTTTTCAAAACAAGAGCAATCATTAATCCACCATTATTCCGCACTCACTCTACACTCAAAAGGTAATAAGATCACTCTTATTATCTGTTAAGTGTTTTCACCTTGAGAGTAATCTGTTTGGACTAAACCAGATACTGATCTGTTTATCGATCTGGTCAGTCATTCCAAGCAATTTCTTATACAGAATAGCTTGAGCTCTCATATAAATTGTCAAGTAAACTGAAAAGTTAGTATTTGGTGTATTCCCCCCCCCATACACCAAACCTTGCTCTTTCGGGACCAACATCAAAGATACCAATTCATCAAGAATTGGAATGAGAATCACCGATTGACACCCAGAAGGAAAGTAATCACAGATGATCTGCTTACCATTCATAAAAGATTCAATCAACGACTCTACAAGGAAAGAAGAGATATGATTGATTGGCAATCCACATATCAAATCACGCCAATCAACCAACGGCTAGAATTTCAAATTCAGAGCTTATATATATTTGAAGTTTCAAAGTCTGAAATATATATACAAGACGCTAACAATATACTGCAGAAATATTCTCAAGCATTCTATCTCACAATCAGACAAAAAGCTTCAAACCGTTCGTGATCGCAATCACACCTCGATTCAAGTCTGTCTTATCGAGAGAGGAAGGAGATCTTTGCTAGCTAGTAGTTTTCTAGTGGATTAACGTGAAGATAACCTGTTTACAGTAGTTTTCTGTAAGTTGTAAAGGGACACGACCTTTATTCGTGCATAAGTTTCAATAAGGTTTGTAATTGAAACTTGTGGCTCGTTCTCAGCGAGTATAAATAAGAAGAGTATCCTAGTAGTGGATATCTAATCCAGTTTGGATTAGACCGTGGACGTAGGGGGTTTCCTGAACCACGTAAAAATAACTGTGTTATTTAAATTCTGCATTTATATTCAGTTGTTTTTATTCTCTATCTATCATACTCATTCAAATCTGCATTCTTAATCAATCTCCTAAATACTCGATTAAGTTTTCTAAAGATTTTCTTAACAAGAGCACCGACTAAGTCCACCATTATTCCGCACACAATACATTGCTGGAGATTGAGTTCACACTTACTTTCTGCTTTGTATATCTCACTTGAGAGACTTTATCTGGATAGAATCTAATTGATTAGAAAATCATTTTGTTCTATCAACTTGAGCAATCTGTAATTCAGAAAGCTTGCATCTCTCTGTTTGAAATAGTCAAGTAAACGGAAAAAGTTTGCATTTGGTGTATCCCCCCCCCATACACCAAACCTTGCTCTTTCGGGACCAACACGTAGTCACTGCACTGGTCTCCATTCGTCTTGGACGAGAGGATTTCTATTGCGAATTCACGGCTAGGGTCTCAAAGATCTTATTCATCTCTTCTGCCGTTTTGACTGCAATGTTCCCTCCTGCCGAACTGTCCACCATGAACTAAGTAGTCTCGAGCAGGCCATCATAAAAGAATTGACATAGCATCTCCGATGCCATCTGATGGCGAGGGCACTGATGAAGTAGCTCTGGAAATCTCTCCCATTCCTCATGGAATGACTCGTCGTGGGCTTATGCAAAGTTCATTATCTTAGTACGTACCGCTTGAGTTTTATGATGCAGATAGTAGTTCAACATGAACTTCTCACAAACCGATGCCCAAGTAGTGAGTGATCCGGGTTGAAGAGATAAGAACAAAGATTTGACCCCATCTTTCAACGTGTAAGGGAAACATTTCAACTTGAGTTTATCCTCCGTCAGCGAGTGAAGCGGGAAAGTTTGCACCACCGTGCAATATTCTTCGATGAACGTTAAGGCGTCTTCACTCAGGAGTAGTGATTGGGGATGTGACTTCAACTCATAGTTCCGAACTGCGGTGTTGAGAACAATGGCTGAAGTAGCAATAGCTCCGAACTTGGGCCTAGTGAAGTCGCCCATATAGCGCGGTCTCTCGTCCGCATTCTCATTGGCCATCTCTTCGAATAAATGCGGTAGCGAAAATTCGTCAATGTGCTCAATGCTTTCTTCTACGGTGGCTAGGATCGCACGCCTCCGGTTTATGTTATCGATGAAGGGCGTCAACGACTTCTTAACACTGCGGCGACCTTGAATACACAACACTCAACAAAAACGTTACGCGTACCATAATATAGAAGAAAGAAATAAACATAATAAATAAAATAAAAAGAAAAAGAAAAAGAACAATGAATTAAATCGCCTAAAGTCTTCCCCGACAACAGCGCCAAAATTTGTTTCAACTAAAATTGTTTCGAGTTGCTCGCAATTTAAAACGAGGTCATCTAGCAATGATAAGCCAACCCAAGTCATATTCTCAAGGAAGACTTAACAGGCAATTCGATTCTTTATTCAAGAAAGCAATAAAAAGGATTTGTTTGAGATTCTATAACTAGGCGAATAATATAAATAAGAAACGTAAATTAAACCTAATCTAATAAAAAACAATGAGTAAATAATATATAAAGATAATAAATTACAAACCAATGATAGAAACATTTATTCTCATTAAAATGAAACTAAAAACAAGTCTGATACATCGTCTAAGCATAAAGCATGCTTTGAGGTACACAAACCCTAACAAATGGCCGTGATCATACTTTGTTTTTAGGGAGACATTTTATGGCTACTACTAATATCCTAATTAACGTTAAAAATTGATATATTCAAATGTCAGTATTACGAGAGACAGTGTCATTTTCTATGCATAAGAACAAGGCAATGCCATCTATAAATTTTATTGAAGATTGTGCTTTCATTGATTCTACTGATGCCTTGGTCCAGATCTCTTTTCTGTAGGATTACAGTTTGGATGAGGTATTTGCAGGATCGACAAACTTGGAAGAAAGGCTCAGATTGGAAGCCCAATTCTCTTAGCCTCCTCTGTTGAAATTGGAGAATCCACCTACACCTAAAAAGTACGTGTTTCTCGAGGAGAACGAACAGAAACCGGTGATCATATGGGCTCATCTCACTGAAGCCCAACAATTTGAGTTGGTAATTGTGTTGAAAAAGCACAAGTTGCATTTGGATGGAGTTTGGCAAATAATTGAGACATCAGCCCGACAATGTGTATGCACAAGATAGAATATGCAGATGATGCACTGCCCAAGAGGGATGGACAGCGACGGCTAAACCCGATACTGATGGACGTCATGAAGAAAGAAATCTTGAAGCTGTTAGCCGAAGGAATTTTCTATCCGATTGCTAACAGTGAGTGGGTTAGCTTGGTCCACGTCGTGCCCAAGAATGTAGGTGTCACAGTGACCCTCAATGAGAAGAAGGAGTTGGTTCCTACCAGGCCTGTCACTGGGTGGAGGATGTTTATCAATTATATGAAGCTCAATGTGGCCACAAAAAAGGATTACTTTCATCTTCCTTTCATTGATCAGATGTTAGATAAGCTTGTTGATAATGATTTCCTTTATTTTCTTGATGATTTGTCAGGTTATTATCATATTGCAATTGACCAGAAGGATCAGGCGAAGACTGCTTTCACCAGCCCTTTTGGAACTTATGCTTTTCGAAGGATGTCATTTGGACTCTGCAATGCACCAGGTACTTTCCAGAGATGTATGATGTTTATCTTTTCTGACACGATTAGTGATTTTGTGGAAGACTTTATGGATGATTTTTCTGTTTTTGGATCTTCTTTTGATGACTGCTTAGAAAATATTGATCATGTTCTTGATCGTTGTGTTGAAAATTGTCTCACTTTAAGTTGGGAAAAGAGGCATTTTATGGTCCGAAATGGTATTTTTTTGGGGCATGTTGTGTTTAGTAAAGGGATAGAGGTCGATAAGGCTAAGGTAGAGGTAATAAAAAAACTACCTTCGTCGAATGATGTTAAGGGAATTTGAAGTTTTTTGGGACATGCTGGTTTTTATCGTCGATTTTTAAAAGACTTTTCTAAAATCTGTCAACCCCTCTGTCCATTGGTTGCTCAGGATACTCCTTTTAATTATGATAATGATTGTCTTGTCTCTTTTAATAACTTGAAGGAGAAATTGAGTAGTGCTTCTGTTGTTGTCGGTCCTAATTGGTCTTTTCCTTTTGAAGTCATTTGTGATGCATCAAACTCTGCCGTAGGAGCCGTTTTAGGTCAACGCATTGATAATATGTTGCGTGTCATTTACTACGTTGGTTCTACTCTAAATCCAGCTAAAGTTAATTACACTACTACTGAAAAAGAAATATTTGTTGTAGTGTTTGCTCTTGATAAATTTTGTGCTTATATTATTGATTCTAGAGTGATTATTCATAGTGATCATGCTGCATTGCATTATCTGTTGATAAACCCCAAGCCAAACCTTGGTTAATTCGTTGGGTGCTTCTCTTGCAAGAGTTTGACACTGAGATTCGTGATAGGAAAGGTAGTGAAAATGTCGTTGTCGATCATCTCTCACGTTTAGAAAATTATTCTTTCTTACTCGGACATGTGATTCTCACGTAGTGCTTAAGTTTGTGCTAGAAAATATTCTATGCAGGTTTGGTTTTCCACGCGCAATCATCAGTGATGGTGGTATGCACTTCTGCAATAGGTTATTCGAGAGACTCATGAAGAAGAATGTGATCACACATAAGATCGCCACTCCATACCAACCTCAGACGTCAGGCCAAGCTGAAGCTAACAACTGATAAATTAAGAGCATCTTTGATAAGATTGTCAAGCCATCAAGGAAGGATTGGCCAATCAAGCTTAATAATGCTCTATGGGCGTATCACACAACTTATAAGTAGGGGTGTCAATCGGTAACAGGTTATAGGGAAGAACCGGTACCCGGTTACCCGGTATCGAACGGGCAACAGACCGGGTACTGGTTAATAAAATTTAATATTATAAAAAATATATTTTATATTTATTTAAAATTATTTTATATATTATAAAATATTTTAAATATTATAAAATATTTCCAAATTAAAATAATTATATTTATATTAAATTATTATTTGTTAAAATTAATATTTTTAAAAAATATTTAAAATATTTAAAAATTAAAAAAAAACTGTTACCTTAAGCGGTTAACCGGTAAATAAACCGATTCCGGTACCGGTACCTAAAATTTCAAGTTTTCTAGTACCGGACCGATTGACACCCTTACTTATAAGAGCATTTTGGGGATGATTCTATATCGACTCGTGTATGGAAAAGCGTGTAATTTACCAGTAGAAGTGGAGCACAAGGCCTATTGGGCAATCAAGGCCTCCAATTTTAATCTACATAAGGCTTCTGACTATCGTTTACTTCAGATGTCGGATCTCGACGAGTTGCGTAATGAGGCGTACGACAATGCTCGGATTTACAAGGACAAGGTGAAGGCTCTACATGATAAGAGGATTTTGCACAAGGATCTCAAACCTGGAATGAAGGTGTTATTATTCAACTCCCGTTCGAAACTCTTTCTCGGGAAGTTGAAGTCACGAAGGAGTGGGCCCTTTGTTATCAAGAACATGAAGCCATGTGGGTCGGTGGAGCTCGTCAAAGAAGGTTCTGATGACTCTTTTGTAGTGAATGGGCATCGAGTGAAACTATACATTGAAGGCTGGCTAACTAACTTCACAGTGAAATCCACAGTTGTTGAAGATCCACCATCCAGTTGACCACTTTTCGTTGAGCTAATGATGTTAAACAAGCATTTCGTGGGAGGAAACACAGTTTAGGTTTTTAACATAAAATAAGCCAAATTTGATACCTGAATATTCGGTTTGATAACCAGCTACTAATTCGCATAGTTCAAGTACCGTTGGTTAGAATCAGTTGTCTCCTAACGATTTTCCACAAAGTGGTAACGAAACGTATAACTTGTACAAATCTTTCCAATTTCCAAGTCGATACGATCCATTCGTTCGTAGAACTATTTACTCGATCGCAGAACAATAAAAGCGAGATGGAAAAATAGGAAAGAAAAAAGAAATCAAGATTTTTTTCATTTATTTTGTTATATGTTTCATGTTGGTTTCACTCTTGTTTCTTACAAAACTTGTGCTGGGTGAATGGTTGGCTTCGCAAAGCATTTTTTCCCCTTTCGCCGAAAGAAGGGGTGGCGAGCGCTACCACAACACGTTGTCCCAATTCAACAAAGACAAGGGTAGCGACCGCTAACCCCCCAACGGCCGCTACCCCCCCTTGCTGCCCAACTCCACCGAACATGGGGGTAGTGAGCGCTAGCCCCAAGAGAGTGCTGCCTCCACATTCTATCCAAATCCACCGAAGGCAGGGGTAGTGACAGCTACCTCCCCAGCAGCCGCTACCCCATCGGAACCCTAGATCCCATTTTCTATTTCTCCTCAGCCGCTTTTCTTATTCATTCTTTCTTCTTCTTTTTCTCCCACCCCAACGACTCCACCATCCTCTATTTCTCTCCCCAGCACATTCCCTTCCATTTTCTCTCCTTTCATCCCTTCTACACACCAACATCACAGCCGCAAGATCCATCCACCACCACAACACCCTTTTCCCACACCAACAACGCCATCACCCCACCACCACAGCGCCGCCACCCGCTGCCGCTGGCAGCCTTCCTCTCTGGTGACCTCTTTTCTTTACCTTCTTCTATTCACCATTACACACACGAAGAACCGAGCTGGAGAGAATGGCCCAAGTAGCTCTCAACCCCGGAACGGGGAGTTCGAGGACCTCTGAGAGGATTTCAGTTACCCATGCCTCATTCGCACCGACTTGGAGGGCCATTATTATGAGCGTTGGACTCGATTTGAGGTAACTCCCCCAAACACTCTTGATTTGAACTTCCTTCATAATTTGCATTGGACTAGTGATATTGAATGTTATTTAGATGTTTTAGGATTGAAGAAATATGCTAAAATGTTGAATAAATGTTTTAAGGTGTTAACACATGAATTTCTATCCACTCTTGATGTGCCAGCAATTATTACTTGTTGCCAATTCCATTTACAGGAAGTGCCCCGTAGATTGTGGGATCATGGGCTTTCATAACAAGAATGTCGGGGATCAAACTCCACCTTCACTGTTCAACCCGAATGAGGCTTGGACTGCACTGATGAGATTCCACAATTGGCAATAGAGAGGATGCCGGCTGGGTTTATTCGAGACAACGTATTGTGCATTATCCACAAGTTCTTTGCTTATGCCCTCACGGGCAAGGAACAGGGGAATAAGGTGAATCACGTGGAGCTCTACCTTCTCCACTATGCGACAAGGGACATTCGAGTGTGTGTCGGCTACTATATTATATCCACTTTAAAGAATATGCTGACCATCTCTCTGTATCATGCCACCCTTCCCTTGGTGATCTCAGCGATTGGCCCGCACTTTGACGTCTTCGACCCAGAGAACCTTGAGCTCTTTGACACCATCTACTGCACTCGTATCGACCTCAGCGATCTCAAGCACGACTGCATCATCACAGTGGACTACCGTTGGCAACCATCCATGACACACAAGTGTGTAAATAATCATGTCAACGAGTTGGCTGTTGCAGCTAACCCTCCCCCTGCCTTCGACGAATTGGAAGTGTTTGAACAAGATGAATATGAGGATGCTCCCATGCCCGATGCCTTCACTATAGGCACTTCCTCAGGCTCGCACCCCTAGGCCTTCAACACTGATTTTGGTGAGTTCCGAAACGACTTTGGAGTCTTCCGCCAGGATTTTGGGACATTCTAGCAGGATTTTGGTACTTTTGCCGACAAGGCCCGTTCCTTCTACCATGATTTTGGGGAGTACCGCACGGCCATGACCTAGAGATAGGAGCGGATTGAGAAGAGACGGCCACTCATGATCTCCTCACTGAGCAAGCCCGATTATGGCGGTTGTCTCAGGAACAGTTCGCCCTGCAATACCAGCAAATCATGGAGAACAACAGGCGGATAGCAAAGCTGAACGAGTAATGGTCAACTGGGCCCTATTTGATCCTCCTCCACCACCGGATTAGCAGTGACTTGTCACTGCTGCTTATTATGTATTTCTTTATTTTGTATGTTTTTTCTGTTATTCTGCTTGGTTTGTTTTTCTTTTGTTTTTCTTGCTGTTGGTTTTGTACTTGTTCCTGATCAGCATCATCTCTGCCACATATTCCCTTTTTCCAGGTAGTCCATTTCCCTATCTTTATATTTCTTAGCAATGAGGACATTGCTTATCTTTTTCGTTGGGGGTGTGCATGTAAATTTATATATGTGCGGCGTGATTTATGGCTTGTGTGTTAGGTCGTATCATTGTTTGATCTTTTTGGAATTCTAGCTCTTGGATGATTAGTTGATTAATTTTGATTGAAACTTGTTATCATTTTGCACCGATATGACTTGAAGTTGTATTTTCATTAATTGAGTGATTAGTTATTGTAATACCCTGTACTTTAATTTGAAAAAATTATTGAGTTTTAATATTTAATAGGGTATCATATCCGTAAGATATTTTTTTTAACTCCGTTGCTGAGTTTAATTTCAAGCTTGAAGAAATTATGACGAGTTCAAATTTAATTTTGATATTCGATCAATCCAAGGAAAAAGATGGGCCACGGTTTGAGTACTATCAACCTTCAAAAGACAAAAATAAGGCGAGGCAACCCCCCACGAAGAAACCTCCTAATGAAGTAGTTAGGTATAACTCTTCAAAACTAGACAGCATCCAGTGTCATGAGTGTAAAGGCTTTGGACACTTTGCAAATCAGTGTGCCAACACACTTCGAAAACGAGGTAAATCTTATTGGGTGTCGTGGAATGATGATGAGCATGAATTCTTCGAAGATATGGATGAAGCCATGTTTGAGAACCTTGCATTGCACGCAACTGTTCAAACCCAAGAACCACACATTGATGATCCAGCCTACTCCGAAAGGTATGATTCAAACTATTACTCTACATTGTTTTGTTTAAACGCTTCTGTTGATGATACAGGAAGTGTTAAAGATGATATAGACTCTGTGTGTGGTGAAGAATGTGATGACTATGCAGTCACTGTAATCCAAGGATTAAAAAAGTTATATGATGAGCTGTTGTGCAAATGGAAACATCAAGCAAAAGATTTGCTAACCACAACAGCTGAGGTAACACGTCTTAAGGAAGTTCAGTCCAAACAAGAAGCGTTGATCACACAACGTGATGTGGAGCTCACCAAAGTAAAGTCAAAGCTTGAAGAGGCAGAGCTGACCATTCGAAAATGGAGTACTGGAACTTACACCCTCCAAGAGATCATGAACAGTGCAAATCCCGGTACACAAGGTCTTGGATATGCTGCACCAACTGTATTGTGTAAAAGGTCCACATCGGAAGAGGAAACATCAAAAGGCAAAGCTGTTGCTGTGACCACAGAGACCTCAACACAGACGAAACAAAGGATCTCTCCAAATGGAAAAGGTAAGAAAGGTAAGAAAAAGGGTAAAAGATATAGGAGGAAATATATATGTCATTACTGTATGAAACCAGGACACATAAGACCTTTCTGTTATAAAAAACAAATGGATGAGAGATCTGAGTGTGAACCATTACAGAAACCCAAAACAGTGTGGGTAAAGAAATCTGACCTAACTTGTAATGTTGTGTACACAGCCTTGAAAACTAACGTTTTAGGATCTTGGTATTTTGACAGCGGATGTTCCCGTCACATAACAGGTAACAAAACCTTCCTTTCCAATTATGAGACATATGATGGAGGAAATGTTTCCTTCGGTGGAGGCTCAAAAGGTAAAATTGTAGGGAAAGGTACACTAAATGTTCCTGGCTTGCCTGCCTTAACAAATGTTTACCATGTGCAGGGACTTATGGCGAATCTAATAAGCATAAGTCAATTGTGTGATGGAAACATGCTTGTGAAGTTTACTAAAGATGCATGCGAAGTATACAATAACAGTAACTTGTGTATCATGACAGGTCAAAGATCATCTGATAATTGTTATATGACTGATCATGTGAAGTGCAACAAGGCTCAAGCTGATGATGTCATGCTATGGCATAAAAGATTAGGTCATACTAACTTTAGAAATCTTGGTAGGTTGATCAAGATGGATGCTGTACGAGGTTTACCAAAGCTTGGAAATGCTGACCAAATCATATGTGGCGACTGTCAACGAGGAAAACAACTACATGCCTCACATCCTGTCGTACAACATCGTGAGCAACATTTTGGGACAAACCGATGCTTTGAACTCCTACACATGGATCTGGTAGGACCCATGGAAGTGGAAAGTATTGGTGGTAAAAGGTATGTACTTGTTGTGGTTGACGATTTCTCTAGGTTCACATGGACCTACTTCTTAAGAGAAAAATCTGAAACATTTGAGTTGTTCAAAAATATGTTTTCCCGTGTTACTAATGTGTTTGATGCTAGAATATCTCGCATAAGGTCAGACCATGGTCGTGAATTTGAAAATTCACGTTTCACAAGCTTCTGTGATGACAAAGGTATATATCAAGAGTTTGCTGCTCCAAAAACCCCACAACAGAATGGTGTGGTCGAGCGCAAGAATAGGACCTTGATTGAGATGGCTAGGGTAATGTTGAGCTCAAGCCAAATGGAAAAACACTTTTGGGCTGAGGCAGTAAACACCGCTTGCTACATCAACAATCGAGTCAATATTCGACCAGGGTCATTCAAAACACCATATGAGCTACTGAAAGGGAGAAAACCTAACCTAAAACATCTTCATGTTTTTGGGTGTGTTTGTTTTATATTAAATGATCGAGAGTATCTAACTAAGTTTGATGATAAAAGTGAAAAAGGTGTATTTGTCGGGTACTCAACAAACAGTGTAGCTTATAGGGTATTTAATCTTCGTATCAAAACGATACAAGGATCAGTTAATGTTGTCTTTGATGATGTAGGTGATGGCAACAAAGAAGTGGACGCAGAAGACGACATATATGAAGGGGGAGTTGTTACACCTCCGGTTGAGACGCAAACTGTTCCACCAAACACAGAAGTTAACACTACTGTGGAGGTCAACACCACAGAACAGGAACCCGAAGATGAGCTAGATGAGTCCCAACAGGTCACTCCTCGTAGAGAACTATCAGGGCGAGTGAGAGAGAATCATCCACTTACTCAAGTTATTGGAAACATTGAGGACGACGTTCAGACCCGGCGAAAACAGCAAATAAACTATGGAGAAATGGCGTGTCAATACTCCATATGCTCTACAGTTGAAGGCATAACATGCTTCATTTCCAAATTTGAGCCCAAGAATGTCAAGGAAGCACTAACTGATGAGTTCTGGATAAATGCTATTCATGAAGAACTCAACCAGTTTGTGCGTAGCGATGTTTGGTACCTTGTTCCCCAGCCAAGCAACAAGAATGTTATTGGCACAAAGTGGATTTTTAAGAACAAATCTGATGAGAAAGGAACTGTTGTGCGCAACAAAGCAAGATTAGTTGCTCAAGGGTATACACAAGTCGAAGGAGTCGACTTTGATGACACATTTGCGCTAGTAGCCCGACTTGAATCCATTCGGCTGTTGTTAGCTGTCGCATGTTACCTCAACATAAATCTATACCAGATGGATGTGAAGGCAGCATTCCTTAATGGCGAGCTAAAGGAGGAGGTGTATGTAGAGCAACCGAAAGGCTTTGAGGACCCTCACAAACCGGATCATGTTTTTCGGTTGAAGAAAGCTCTATATGGTCTCAAACAAGCACCACGAGCTTGGTATCAACATCTCACAAATTTTCTTCTCACATATGGGTTTGTGAGAGGTGCTGCTGACCGGACATTGTTTATAAAAAGGGAAGAACAACACATTCTTATTACTCAAATTTATGTTGATGATATGATTGTTGGTTCTACATCACGTAACATGTTAACTGATTTTTCAAGTGCAATGTCTACTAAGTTTGAGATGAGCATGGTGGGCGAGCTCACATATTTTCTTGGTTTGCAGGTTAAACAAGGACAAGATGGCATTTTTATCTCTCAAAGCAAATACGCCAAGGAAATGATAAAGAGATTCAATCTTGAAGGTACAAAGCACATGAAGACACCTATGAGCTCCACAGAGAAGTTAACAAAAGATGATGTTGGAGAAGATGTTGACCCAACACTCTACAGATCAATGATAGGAAGCCTGTTGTACCTAACAGCCACTCGTCCAGATTTGATGTTTAGCGTATGTGTGTGTGCCAGGTATCAAGCTAAACCTAAAGCTTCTCATCTCAAAGCTGTTAAGCGGATAATCAGGTATGTTGCTCGAACTGTTGACCTAGGCATATTATTCTCTAAACACATGAACATGAGCTTGGTAGGTTTCAGTGATTCTGATTGGGCTGGAGATGTTGATGATCGAAAGAGTACAAGTGGAGGATGCTTTTACCTAGGAAACAACATTGTGTCATGGCACAGCCGTAAGCAAATCTGTGTTTCCTTATCCACTGTTGAGTCTGAGTATGTTGCCGCAGGTAGCTGTTGTACACAATTGTTGTGGCTTAAACAGATGTTAAGTGACTATGGGCTAGACAACAATGACCTGGTTGTGTACTGTGATAACATGAGTGCCATAAACATTTCCAAGAATCCTGTCCAGCACTCCAGAACTAAGCACATCGACATAAGACACCACTTCATTCGAGAGTTAGTGGAACAAGAGGTAATCAAGCTTGAATATGTGAAAACTGAGAACCAAATTGCTGACATCTTCACAAAATCCTTGGATCATGAGAGATTTGTTTTCTTACGAAAATCTCTTGGTCTCTGTTTTTTTCATTAAAATGTGTGTTGTGCTACATCCTAATTTCCATATTACATTATCTATATCAAGGATCTAGCTTGTTGTGTCTAGCTTGCTGGGATAACATCTTAGTCAACATATTCAATATTCTGAAACCTGGTTTTATTTCTATATATTTTTTATCTATCTGTGTGGTAAACAATCCAAGTAGTTTGGGGGGCACGGCGCTCGCTACGACGATGCTACATTACAAAAGGATTGCAACTGCGACTGCTTTCGAGGGTGAAAGGCTAGGGGCACGGCGTTCGCTGCGACGATGCACTCTACACTCACTAACCTTTGGATTCTTGTAGTTCTGCACATATTTTATCTATTTAAGCCACAACATTTACTTAGAGTAGGTGATACACTTTCAAGAGGACAAGGCGCAGCCACAGACGCCGGGGCGGATGTTGATGAACCTGGTGGTGCTGAGGACGAGCATGATGGTGGAGGAGATGCTGATGGTGGAGACGCTTAGGGCAAGAATGATGGTAGAGCTGCTGGGGACGACAAGGAGGCTGATGCTTGACAATGTGGCCGGGTGGCCTGATTGTGTGACCATATGTGGTCGAAAACATTCTCAAAACAATTCTATTTTCTTTTTTTGTGGATGCTAATCGTGGATGATTTTGGCAGCACCTATTTTTGAATGTCATGGTGTTTGATTGCTGCTTATCGATGTTTCGATTGCTGCTTATCTGATCTGTGATACTATTATCTTGGCATGTTATGTTTGCTGGTTATTTGAAGTTATTGTTGCAGGCATAAACTTAGGGGGAGTTTCAAAGAAGAAGGTGTTGTAAAGAAGGCACAAAAACAGGGGGAGTTTGTTAGATATTTTATTCTGTTATTTTTATGTTGAACCTAACACGTGTGTTTATGTGTTCTTCACAGGTTCGTTGTTTGACTCGTTGTTTTGCTCAACACAACAAGCTGATGCTGAGTTGCCACGTGGACGTTGACTTGGTGTAGGAATGAGAAAAACTGAGCTGACCGAGTCATAAGGAGAAGACCAACCAAGGAGTGGAAGGCAGTTGTGTTTTTAGTGCGTAGTGGAAAGTTGTTTCCACATTGGACGGAGCACACGAACTGCCCAGCGATTCTTGCGGAGCACAACAGCGGTTGAGAAATTCAAGGAAGACATGGGCTGGCAGTTACAATCCTATGAAGTCCAAGCCCATGAGTTATCTCTATATATATTGATATCGTTTTTAGTTAGAGATACACTTTTTGCAGATTTAATTCGTAGTTTAGTGAGTGTGATCCTAGTCTTGTAAGATCACGCATTTAGTATTTTAGTGAGAAGTGTTGATGTTGTGTGGTCCGAAACATTGTAACAACACAACATTTATTTTGATTATTCTTTTTGGCCGTAAGGCTGCCGTGTAGGTTGTTTGTTAACACAGCCTACACAAAATTATCCCTTGTGTTCTTATTTAGCTTCCGCAACATTTACTTAGAGTAAGTGATACACTTTCACGTTTTATCCTCAATTTTCCATATTTCTTATTACATGTTAAGAGGAAAACAAAACAGGAGTTATTAAGGATCAAGAAGAGAAACGAGGGAGAAATAGCACTAAAGGAGAGCTAGACAACGCGCCAGGGTAGCGGTCGCTAGCAACTAGCGGCCACTAGCCCTCCAAGATGTGAAGATTCGGGCATAATGTGTGGCTAGCGAACGCTGGCACCTAGCGGCCACTAGCTCACCTTCCTGCACCCATATAGAATACAGAGCTAGCGACCACTAAGACCTAGCGGCCGCTAGCTTGCTCGGCTGATTCTCCTCCAGAATGTTGGGCTAGCGATCGCTAGGCAAGCGGGATTTTTCTCATATATAAAGTACTTGGATACTTTACGTTGTGGATTTGACCTTGATTCTCTGTGGAGACTATTTCTAATTATTGCATCGTTCGTTATTTAAATCATGAGTTTTTATTGCTTTCCAATTTCTTTACTACTTTTACTTTCTTGTGGTTTCTTGATCGATTATGTTTGAACTATTAATCCTATTATCATTTATTCATGTTAATCAAGCAATAGAAATATGTTAAGATTTATTTTCATTTAATTCGCATTCTTAGACCTAGGGATTAATTGTTTTCTCAATTCTTGCCTATTTAAATCGTGTTTCGATTCTTTTAATTTCACACGCCTAGGTAATTAATAGATTTAGGATAACAACAAATGAAATTAGGATTAGAGTGTTTAAGATTTTATTTGCTTTCTGTGAGCAACGTTGATGAAGCCCTTTTTAGCCTTCCTTGAGAATACAACTTGAGTTAATTTATCAATTTAGGATGACATCGTTCTATTGCGAGTAACTTAGTTAAAATAAGTTGGAACATCGCGGACGGTCAATAACATTGCAGGTGTGCATTTGGGCTAGGGATATGGCGCAACTGGAAGCTTTGGGCCGGAGCTTCGAGGCCCAGTTGCAGAAAAGGATTGAATAAACAATATGATAAAGAATAAGATAACCGAAGAAGAAAGGCGGCAGGGTGTTGGAGGTAACATCTTCCCTAATTCTAAACTCCAATCTTATGCTCATACGGTTCGATTTCTTTATACTTTTATCTGAATTCTTGAGTCCTGTTTCATTCATTTGTTGTACATCCATGTGATTTGTGCACTATCTCTGGATTTATTGAATCCGATTGGTCCTAATAATTTTCTTGGAATTTAAGAGAAAGTTGAGTTCGAATTCAAGAGAAATGTGAGTTCGTGAAACTTCAATTTTAGCAATTTTGGATGACTTGAGGAGTACAAATAGCAGTTTGTAACTGTGAGGAATTCTTTTTCGCCTATGAAAAAGAAGGTTATATCAATTTCGTGAATTTAAGTGGTGTATTATTTGATTTGGATATGTGTATTATTAAATGGTTATGAGAACACATTTCCTGAAGAACTACTCTTGTCTTGATGGTTTTGCATACGTGTATATTAGTAATTTATTGCATATGGTTGTCATTAAGCTTTTTGCCTAGAAGACGAAAAACGAGAGCGCAATGATAGAGTAAAGCAAGCACATATGCATGGAAATATCCAGCCAGCTCTAGCATGTTCTACGACCTTCCCGAAGCAGCCAAGGAGTAGCACGTGACAGCATTTGATTGGCACAGCTCTGCGTGGAATATTATGGGAATATGCTTTAGCATGTAGGGTTTTGTATCTTAGATGTTAGGGATTACAATAGCTGTCATTGTATTCTATATATACCAGTATTGAATGTATTTTGGGTGGTGAGTCAAAAACAAACCCTTTGCAGCAATGAAACAGTTGTTCATCTTTGCATACATAAATGCTTTTGTCTTCTTTCCGTTTTCCTTCATGGTATCAGAGCAGGAAATCTAGGCCTAGCTCTCTACTTTTCTTTTCTTCTTTTACCTACGTACAAAAATGAGTGAGACATTCACAGGATCCACAACAAGTGGATCGAATACCACCATCAATAATTCCATTATTTTCTTACAAAATACACCAATCCCCATCAAACTAAAAGATACTAATTATCTGATGTGGAAACAACAAGTACATGCAACAATCAAAGGATATGGCTTGGAGGATTATTTGGCTGGTTATTCGGAGCCACCACCAAGATGGATAGAAACAAAAGAAGGATCAACACTGAAAAGAGTTCTTAACACTAATTACACCATTTGGGAGAGGCAGGATCAGGTAATCTCTGACTGGTTGCAGGCCTCCCTTACTGAAACTATGATGTTACTGGTAGTTGGTCTTACCTCTTCCGCATCTATCTGGGCTGCTCTGGGGACAAATTTTGTTAATCAATCCAGGGCTAAGGTTATGCAATTTAAGCTACAACTGCAAACCACTAAGAAAGATAATCTGAGCATGGCAGACTACTTATCCAAAATTAAAACCTGTTGTGACATGTTGAATTCGATAGGTCATGAAGTAACTAGTGAATATCATATCATGCATATACTAAATGGACTAGGTTCTGATTATGATTCTGTCATGGTGGTTGTTAGCACCAAAGCTGATTGGACTGTAATGGATCTTCACTCCTTGTGAAAGTGTATCAACCTGCTCTATGTGAATATTTGCGGAAGCTAAAGTAGAAGACACGAGATAATTTTTGCGTAGGTTATCAATTAATAACCTACACGGAAGCCTTACGGCCAAAAAGAATAATCAAAATAAGTGTTGAGCTATTACAATGTTGAACATAACAATAACTACAACACTATCACTAAAATACTAAATGTATGTTCTTACGAGCTAAGAAACATGCAGAATTAAAACTACGAAATTAATCTGCAAATGCGTCTATCTAGCGTCTATCTACTGAATGAATGACTCTAGTATTTATAGATAGACTACATGGGCTTGGATCCATAAGTATAGCAACTGTTCGGCCCATGTCTCCACAATTCTCGTAGTTCAGTTGTTGTGCTCCGCATGTCTGCCTGGAATTGTGGAACTACTTCAATCTGTTTGTTGACTCCTGGATTTGTGGAACATAATTCCACTAGCATGAATATCTCAACTGCAACCACTTCAGTTGGTTGTTGACTCCTGGATTTTTGGAAAAGAATTCCACTAGGATGAATATCTCAACTGCATGGCTCAAGACTTGGTCTCTACTCCAGCCTACGTGTTCTGTTTCAACGCTGCTCAGTTAGCACTCCATGTGGCTGCTGAGCTGGGTGCTATGTCACCATTCCACGTCATGCTGAGCTGGAGTCCCAGTCAGCATTAATGTGAAGAACACAAAAACACAAATGTTAGGTCAACACTTCAAATAACATCAAGACTTAAAAACCTAACACATTGCTTCTAAGTTTTGAAAACAGGCTTGAGTCCACCAAAAGTGCAGCTCTCAACATGGATGGATCACATCCTTCTCTACACTTTATGTCTCAGACAAATAACCAAAGAGGAGGACATAATGGTGGCCAAGGAAGAGGAAATTTCAATGGAAATAGAGGTGGAAGGAATGGCTACAACCGTGGCCGAGGAAGAGGAAGAAACGCTGGTAACAAGCCAATGTGTCAAGTGTGTTTTGTTCCCGGCCATACAGCAGATAGGTGTTGGTATAGGTTTGATCACAACTTTGTACCTAAACCTCCATAAAATTAGCAGCAGCAGAACCCACAAAATTTTTCTTCACATACCTCTTTCACTCCAGGAGCTAACATGGCTCAAATGGGATCTATTCAGGGAGCATCTACATATTCCGGATCAGATTATTGCCAAGAATCATGTTGGTATCCAGATTCAGGGGTTACAAATCATGTGAGTGGAGATCTTGCTAGCCTAAATTCAGCTTCTGAGTATCATGGAAACACCAAATTACAAATGGGGAACGGACAAGGTATTGACATTACTCATATAGGTAAAGGAATTCTAACCTCTTCTTCCTCTGCTAGACCTTTCATCCTGAATAATCTTTTACATGTTCCTCATATAACAAAAAATAAGTGTATCCCAGTTTGCTAAGGACAACCATGTCTTCTTTGAATTTCATCCATTTTTCTGTCTTGTGAAGGATCAAGCAACCAAGGATACACTACTCAAGGGTACTCTTCATAAGGGACTCTATCACTTCCCATCTCTTCACAACATTCCTCCCAACACCTCTGTTAACATCCACCATTCCAGTCCTCTTGCTTTCACCCAACCAGTTGCTTCTACTGTCACTCTCGAGCAACCTGCTGCCATGCCTGTAGCTTCATCTTTAGTTACTCATGATGTTTGGCATGCTAGATTAGGACATTGTAATGAAGAGGTTCTTAGAAAGGCCTTGAATTCTTGTAATGTTCCTTATGACGCAATGAAAACCTTTAAACTTTGTCAACCATGTACCTTTGCGAAAATGCATCGCTTGCCATATACTGATTCTCACACTCAATACCACTCACCTCTTGAGCTCGTTGACAGTGACTTATGGGGTCCAGCACCCATCACTAGCACCAACGACTTCACTTATTACATTAGCTTCATTGACCATTACAGTAGGTTTGTTTGGTTGTATCTTTTAAAAGATAAGAGTGAGGTTCACAATGTGTTTCTCCATTTCAAGTCCCTTGCAGAAAACCAACTTCAAACCACTCTCAAATCCATCCAAACTGACTGGGGGGGTGAGTATAGAAGTCTAACCAATTTTTTCACACAAAATGGTATCCACCACAAAATCTCTTGCCCATACACTCCTCAGCAAAATGGTCTAGCTGAGAGAAAGCATAGACACATTGTAGAGATGGGTCTCTCTCTTCTATTCCAGTCTGGGTTACCTTTAAAATTTTGGGATGATGCCTTCACTACTTCTGTTTATATCATTAATAGGCTACCAACCAAAGTCTTACATTTTGTGTCTCCCTTAGAGGTTCTATTTCACCAAAAACCTGACTACCAATCCTTGAAGTCCTTTGGGTGCTTGTGTTATCCTTTTATTGAGGCCATATAATCAAAATAAATTGCAAGCTCGGTCTGATTCAGGTGTGTTTCTTGGTTATAGCCTTCACCACAAAGGTTATAAAGTTTTACTTTCTACTGGCAAAGTCATAGTTACTAGAGATGTACTCTTTGAAGAAACTACTTTTCCCTATAAAGCTCACACATCATCTCCTACACCTCCTTCTATGTCTGACCTTCCCTCATCTACATGGTCTACACCATTCCCCACTTCAGTCACTCTTCCATCTCCCCCTGTTCTAGAACATATTCCCAGTTCAGCATCTTCCTTGGATAGTTCTCCCACTCCTCGGCACTGCCCTCCCTTATCTCACTCTTCATCTTCATTACCTCTATCTCACCCATCTTCTCCTGAACCTTTGAGTAATGTTAATATCCATGAGGATCCGCCGTTATCCTCTTCACCACCGAATGTGCATCCCATGATAACTCGTTCCAAAGCGGGCATCTTCAAGCCTAAAATTTACTCTACACTTGCTACTGATTTGCTCTACACAGAACCTAAGTCTGTAGTTGCTGCTCTATCTTCTCCACACTGGAAAGATGCCATGACAAAGGAATACCAGGCTCTTCTTAGCACCAACACTTGGACTCTTGTCCCTTCTACTCCCAACATTCATTGTATTGGTTGTAAGTGGGTATTCAAGATTAAGAAACATGCTGATGGGCGCATTGCAAGGTATAAGGCTTGTTTAGTTGCTCAAGGTTTTACTCAAGAACCAGGATTTGATTTCACTAATACATTTAGTCCCGTAGTTAAGCAATCCACTATTCGTGTTATCCTCTCCATTGCCGTGGCAAAAAATTAGGATATCATGCACCTTGATGTGGATAATGCTTTTCTAAATGGTCATCTCGATAAGGACATTTACATGTTTCAGCCTGCTGGTTTTGAAGTACAGTCATCTCCTCCTCTTGTCTACAAACTGAATAATGCTCTATACGGTTTAAAGCAGGCATCACGCTCATGTTTTCTTACTTTCAGCTCTGCCTTGTTCAAACTTGGTTTCTCTCAATCCAAGGCTGATCACTCTCTTTTTTATCAGACTAGTGCTAACACTCTCTACTTACTCATCTACGTGGATGATATTCTCATTACAGGTAATGATCCAGTTGCTATCCAGGCTCTCACTCGCAATCTCAACAAAGTGTTCTCTCTCAAAAACCTTGGCTTTGTTCATCTTTTTCTTGGTATTGAATTCTCTCGCACCACTACTAGAATTCACCTTCATCAAAAGCAATATGCAATGGATTTGTTGTCTAAAGCCAACATGATGATGGCTGCTCCATGCCCTACACCCATGATCTCCTCCTCTCGTCTATCCAAGTTTGATGGTAGTACATTCTCTAATCCACGTGATTACCGTAGCATAGTTGGTGCTCTTCAGTATCTCACCATCACAAGACCTGACCTCGCTTTCTCTGTCAATAAGGTTAGTCAATACATGGCTAATCCTCTCGAACCTCATTGGAAAGCGGTGAAACGTATACTTCGCTATGTTGCTGGCACCTTAGATGATGGTTTACACATCACTCGTTCTGGACACTTGGATATTGTTGGATTCTCTGATTCCGATTGGGCTTCTGACGTCGATGATCGACGCTCTACTTCTGGTATATGTGTTTACTTTGGGGGAAATTTGATCTCTTGGTCGTCTCGGAAACAACCTGTGGTCTCACGTTCGAGTATTGAGGCAGAATACCGAAGCCTTGCCAATGCTGCCTGTGATATAAACTGGTTACTTTCCTTGTTGCGTGAGCTCTCTTTTCTAGTTCTTAAGTCTCCTATTCTTTGGGTGGACAATTTGAGTGCCATTTCTCTAGCCTCGAATCCTATTTTGCATGCCCGAACTAAACATATTGAACTCGATATCCATTTTGTTCGTGAGAGGCTTGCTTCACATCGCATTGAACTACGCCATGTCCCTTCTTTGGATCAAGTGGCTGACATCCTTACCAAGCCACAAACTCGGTGTCATTGCTTTCGGCTCGCTCGAATTGAGGGGGGCTGATAGAGTAAAGCAAGCACATATGCATGGAAATATCCAGCCAGCTCCAGCATGTTCTACGACCTTCCCGAAGCAACCAAGGAGTACCACGTGACAACATTGGATTGGCACAGCTCTGCGTGGAATATTATGGGAATATGCTTTGGCATCTAGGGTTTTGTATCTTAGATGTTAGGGATTACAATAGCTGTCATTTTACTCTATATATACCAGTATTGAATGTATTTTGGGTGGTGAGTCAAAAACAAACCCTTTGCAGCAATGAAACAGTTGTTCATCTTTGCATACATAAATGCTTTTGTCTTCTTTCCGTTTTCCTTCACGCGATGGCTAAGAAATATTTTTATGAGTTCTATTTTGCCGCATGTATATAATGTGATCCATATATGCTAGCTAGCATTAATTTTCTCATATTATGTTCTCTAATAACATATTCCTTTAAGTACTTCAACTTTAAGTATGATGAGGTAGTAGATGACTGCAAGTGCAATGTCAATTTTATAAAATTATATAGAACTAGTACACTAGCTAGCTATTCCGTTAGATGAAATGATTTTTGATCCTATTAGAATTTACTGACGTGGACTACGTGCTTGGGCTAAATCTCTTATTTTGTTGCACTGACAAACTATAAATCTCAAGGCTAGTTGAGATCACAAACTGCAATTTATGCAGTGTCACATCATTTTCTTTCTTTATTATTAAATATCTACTGGAAAAGGTAAAGATGTTTGAAAGTGTATCAACCTACTCTAAGTGAATGTTTGCGGAAGCTTAAAGAGAAAGACGCGAGATAATTTTTAAGTAGGTTATCAATTAATAACCTACACAGAGGCCTTACGCCCAAAAAGAATAATCAAAACAAGTGTTGAACTATTACAATGTTGAACACAACAATAACTACAACACTATTACTAAAATACTAAATGTATGCTCTTACAAGTTAAGAAACATACAAAAAGAAAACTACGAATTTAATCTGCAAATGTGTCTATCTAACCATGATAACTGAATGAAAGAATTCTATTATTTATAGATAGACTACACGGGCTTGGATCCGTAAGTGTAGTAACTTTTCGGCCCATATCTCCACAATTCTCGCAGTTCTGTTGTGGTGCTCCATAAATTCGCCTGGAATTGTGGAACTACTTTATTCGGTTGTTGACTCCGAGATTTGTGGAAACAGAATTTCACTTAGCATAAAATTCTCAATTGTCTAGTAAGACTTGGTCTTCCCTCAAGTCTTAGTGCTTCCTTCAAGTCATCGTGCATCTGCCAAGTCATCCTTACACGTGGCTGTCGAGTTGGACGCTGAGTCAGCACAAATTGTTATGTTGCGTCAGAAGCCAAGTCAACATTCCTGTGAAGAACACAAAAACACATGTTAGGTCAACATTACTGATAACATTATATGTTAAATACCTAACAAACTCCCCCTATTTTTGTACCTTCTTCACAACACCCATTTCTTTACTGAAGCTCCCCCTGAATGTTTTTGCCTGCAAAACAACTTCAAGTGCAGCAATATGGATAGAGACAATAATGCACACGTAAGACTATCACATATCTCAAGCAGCAACTACTATGTCATTGCATCAAAAAGTTAGAGCTGCACATCATCCACAAAAAAGATGTCATCCACCACAAAAAGAAAAAGCATAAAAAATAAACTGTTTTGGTGCTTGTTTTTGGTACCCCTTAACATCACACAAAAAAATATTTTATGACCACATCCGGTCATCCTTTCCAAACTCTCATTCTTCACAATCTCTCATTGCCATCATCTTCTTCCTCCTTACTTTCTTCTTCCTCCTCCTCTGCGTCTCCTCGTGTTGCTACTTCTCCCCCTGCGGCTGTGGCTGCTGGTTCTCCCCCTTGTTGTGAAGAGAGGCAGGCTTGGAGTGCAGGAACAAGGGCAGCGAGGGCAGACAAAGCACCAATTAACTGCTGAGCAGTTTGTGGTGGCAGATGAATGCCGGAGGGATCAGAAACGGGAGCATCAGGATTATGCCAGGGTAAGTCGGCTACCTTGCTCTTGCTGAAGAGGGAGGGATGGATTGCATACACCGGAGTAGGGCTATCCTCATGACTCCGGGCAATTGACGTGAAGCCTTGGTGCTCGAGTACCCTGCAAATAAAGCAAGGGAATGGAAGAGATGTCATCTGTGGTTTGACTGAGAGAGTGACGAGCTGATCAAAGATGATACAACCCATGTTGAACGGTTTGTTGAGTCCAATGAGATAGAGCAGCATCCCATGTTGCTGTGTTACCACAGTAACATTTGATGAGACTATCCAATTGTAGGTAAGAACTCTGTGTAGAACCGAGTACAGATGCGTAAGGCAAGAAGACTTCATAGGTTGAACTCACTTTGACCTTTTGCCCCCCGTGATCAGTCTTGCAACGTCGTCCAGATCGGGAACAGTATCCCCCTCAACATTGGGCAGACCAAGGGCATTGTTGATTGCCTCCGCCGAAAAATGAAAGATGGAGTTGTAGAGATACACTTTGCCAAACTTAGGAGAAGAGCGATTACCAAAAAATTGATGTAGATTGCAGTAGAAGTGACGCACAACAGATTTAAGTAGGGGAGGAAGTTCAAAAACCATACCCAACAACCCTCTGGAGCGGAAGAAGGAGAGCAGATTGTTTTCTTCAAACGTGGTCTCATCAGCCGTGCGCTCACTTACACATGGAATGTTTCGAAGTCGTTTCCACTTAACTGCCTCCACTTCATCGTAGAATTGGAGGCTGAGAGCTTCTTCAACATTCAATGGAAGGTCGCGAGCATCAGAGGGCTCCGAAATCTGCACCGCCTGTTTGCCTTTGGCAGTGAGAGTGGCAGATGAAGTTGGTTCAACTTTCACATCGGCAGCAGAGAGAAGTCGCTGGCGTTTTGGAGCAGAAGAGACTTCGTCTTCACTGTCATCTTGAAAGACAATAGTGGGGACAGGACCTTTAGACTTCTTGGATAGTCGGGATCCCCTAGTAGCGGGCTTGCAAACAAGAGCGAGCGGCGGAGACGACGATCGTGATGACAGTGACGCCTGTGTGGGTTCAATCAGTGCAATAGTCGTGATTGGTGGTGCAGAAGTGTCAGCCACCAGCGGCTCCTCAGGGACGGCCTCGGAAGGGACTGGAGGAGGAGCAGTAAGAATTTCTTCCGTCGGAGGTACAACAGGAGTTAGAACAAGCGGTGGTTCCACTGACACGGGCGGAACTTCCACTGAGGGTGGTGCAGCGGTGGTTTGAAGAGTCTGGAGAAGTGTAGGATTGGCTGCTAGGAGCGCCTGAAGAAGTGCAGTAACATCTGGGGTCGGTGGAGTAGCCATTTTTGTGTGCAGGAGAGATGCGAGAGAAGACGAATGTTCAAGATTTTGGAAAACGAAAGGTTTGAGTGAACGAAAGCGACGAGTATTTTGTGGTAAGTATAGGAGAAAAGAAAACTGAATCAGTTTTGGAGAGTGTGTAGATATGGAAGAGAGAGAATAGGGTTTTTAGAGTTTTGTGTGAAAGGTGACTTTTGTGACAGAGATATAATGATGAAATGAACAGTCTGGCGACGGTTCAACTAAAGAGGTGTTATTGCATTTCACATTCCTCCTGACAAACCCTAGAACACGCTACTCGATAAACATAACCCACGTCCAAGAGAGAAATATGGATGTTGAGGAGAACATGCTAGATTATACGATACAGAAAAACACAAGTTGCGGGTTTTGAAAGAAACAGTTTTGAGAACAACGTGTTGATAAAGGAGTCTAACTTGCTCTGTTATGTCAACATCTTTGCAACATCCACCCGATTCATATAGATAGAATAGGTGCAGAACTACAAGAATCTAAGAGTTAGTGAACATAGAGTGCATCGTTGCAGCGAACGCCGTGCCCCTAGCCTTTCACCCTCGAAAGCAGTCGCAGTTGCAATCCTTTTGTAAGGTAGCATCGTCGTAGCGAATGCCGTGTCCCCCAAACTACTTAGATTGTTTACCACACAGTTACATAAAAAACATATATAGAAGAAAACCAGGTGTCTGTATATAGATATGTTGACTACAATATTATACCAGCAAGTTAGACTCACATAGGAGCAAAACCATTCAGGGAATTCTGTAGACATTTTCTTGTCAATGTCCATGTCAGTTATCCATGGATTTGAGTGTCTGAGATGTGATTCGTATTCCCTTCATAGAAAAGAACATATTAGTTGCTTTGAACCACACATTGCATTAAATAGTCGTGTAATACACTGTAAAAGATTACCTTGATATATGGATCGATCTCCACACAATTATGGAGTACATATAGATGCGCAGCTCTATATTCCCTTGGATCCAACGCTCTTTTCGTTGTTTTTCCAAAACCAGTTCCGGCAAGTTTGAATACAGAAGGCAAGTCTGATTGATCTTCTACCCCACTAGTAGAACATCCTCCAACATAGTTGCGAGGCACCTCTCTATGTTTCGTACTGACATGATCCTCAAAATAATAGGAACAGAAAGCAGTGGCTTCCTCCACTAAGTATGCATTACATATCGATCCCTCAACGCTTGATTTGTTCTTGACATTATTTTTCAGCTTTCTTAAATATCTATATTGAAATAATTCATTTAGAAAGCATGAAACCATAGTTAAAATTCATGAAACATTAAACACAATTGATTCAGCTTGATAAAGTACCTCTCAAATGGGTACATCCATCGATATTGGACTGGTCCTCCATCTCTTGCCTCGTTAGCTAGATGGATAGGCAAATGTTCCATTGAGTCAAAGAAGCTTGGTGGAAAGATTCGTTCAAGCTTACACAAAATCAGTGGGATGTTATTGTTAAGTGTCTCCATGTCGTCACTCTTTATGTTTCATGATGTCAAATCACGAAAGAACAGACACAACTCAGTTATGGACTTCCAAACAGCTTGTGGGAGTAGTTCTCGAAATGCAACGGGTAGTATGCGCTGCATGAAAACGTGACAGTCGTGGCTCTTCATCCCAAACATCTTAAGTTTACTCATGTCTACACATCTACCCATATTTGAGACGTAACCGTCAGGAAACTTAAGGGTTTTCACCCACTCACACAAGACTTTTCTGTAATGCCCGGCTCTTTTAACCTCGATTAAAATAGTAAATTGTT